>PITA01012963.1:0-59532 GCA_004023965.1 Spilogale gracilis
AGTACCCCCCACCCAGCGCAATAAAGCCCCCTCCCCTCCCCGAGTGGTGATTTCTCCCAGCAAGGATCAGGGGAGCCCCTTCTGTGGAAGTCAGCCCCCCCTTTCCTTGCTTCTCCTCCCTCTAGGACCAAGTTGTTTAATGGGCCAGAGATGCAGCCAGTGGGGAACCCTTTCCCCCTTGACCACTGCAAGCCCCAGGGCTGTCGTGGTCTTCCTCTTCTCCCAACTTCTTGATCCTGCACCTTCACCGCTCAGTCCCCTGCGCGTGTCATTCTGCCATCCTTCACCTCTCCCTCAAGCCTCACGGAGAGGACACATTTTCTATTGTCTGTATATAGTATATATACTACATAAAATATATAAATTATATATATATATACTAATTTATGTCTTGTTTTTCAAACAAGAATGATTAAATCTATTCATCTTACTATCCCAATAAGTCTTTGCAGTGCCTCTTTGTGGGTGTCCTTGTGTTCTTGAATCGCTGGTTGGCGGTGCCCCCCCCCACTCCTGAGTGCTCTCTCTAGCTTCTGCTCCCATCTACCCGGGCCCCAGCGAGTGATGAGAGCTTAGGACCCTGTTCGTGCTGCCTCCCCTCCGCTCCTCTTAGAAGCCTCCTGTGGGTCACGGTCACAGGAATTGAATATGGTGTACTCCTTTCTCTTGACCCTGGCTGTGACCTCAGAGTGAAAGGGAGCAGGGGGTGGGGATTAGGTTGCAGAAATGCAACGCACCCCATGGGTAGCACACCAGATGGCCTGGGAGGTAGGGGACAGACAGGGTAGTGGGTGGCTCTCTGTGTGGAGCTGGGAAACAGGCCCCTCCCTCTAAAATGTGCCCAGTTGCCTCAGAGTCTAACTTGGCTGGTGCAAATCTCCCTAAATGCCCTCTGGTGATTTGAGGGAGGGGCAGTGTTTCAAAAGGATAGGAGCAGCAGGACCCTAAGCAGCGCTGACCTCTCTGTCTTTTCAGAGAGTTTATAGCTAATGGAGAGAAATGATTTTGCTTCTCCCATTCTCCTGTTTTCTTCTGTTAATCACAGGTCCCCATGACCATATTAGGCACCCTCCTGCCAGCTAGATAGTCTCCCTGCCATGCACACCCCCTGTGATGAATTAGAAAGAAAATCATCCTCTGGGTGACATATGGGCCCTCGTGGACACGTGATTTTAGCTCTATCCAGCCTGCCCTGGCCTTGTTGGCCGGGTAGGCAAACCAGACATCCAGGTACCGTGGCCCTGATTAATCATTTCCTCCCAGAGACTGGACACAGACTCTCTTCTCCTGTCTGCAGAAGTGTCGCTAAAGTGGTTTGGGAGCAGGGCACGGAGGAGGAGCCGGAAACAGCACAGTCAGAGCCCCCCCCCCCAATTGTGTGGGAGGCGGCAAGGGCGGCAGGCCTAGCCTTGCTTCTGGAGGCTGCCTGTTGGGGACACTGTCCCACAACCCCAAGGTTGGGACTCAGGGGAAGGCAGCACCATGTAAAGTGCGACCTGTTACCACTTCAAAGAACCTAACTGGACAGTCTAGAAATTTGGGGCCCCTCTAGCCCTGCACTTATATGGGTGGCTCCCTCTGGTCAGAAAGCATTCTTTACTCAGTTCAAAACCCAGAATACCCATCCACACAGGACCCTGCATGCAGTAGGTCTTCAATAAACATCTGTGGAATGAATGAGTGTGGGATGAGATGACTGTCACAGCAGAGTCCTCCTAGACCTCTGTTCCTCATGCGAAGGGCCCTCACTCCCCTAGGAACGGCTGACCCAGGGCGGTGCAGTTGGAAGAAGCCAGGTAGCCTGGCCTCTTCCTGTCAAAGAATGTGAAGCCAGACCTGTCGTCCAGTGTCCCATTCACTCAGCAGACTTTCACACACTGCTTTGCCAAAGCTTCAGAAGCTCTCCTGAGGTGACCGATGGTCTCTTTTTCTGTGGACCCCGGACCACTGTGTGGTATCCCCAAGCACCGGGGGAGGTCATCTTCCCACCAAGTATCTACCTGAGGCTCTTCGGCCACCCGCTACCAGACCTGAGTCCCCAGAGCCTGACTGCCGCTTTCTGACTGCAGCCATTAAAGGAAAATGGGTTCGTGAGGTTGGCACAGACCCAGGATGCCCATGGTGCTGGCAGAGTCACATTTTTGTCAAGCTGTTGTCAAGGCCCTGTAGCTAATAGGCAATTTCATCAGAAATGAATTGAAAGGAACTGCCTCAGCCAGAACTCTTCCTTGCCAAAAGGGGCAAGGGAAGATCAGCTGCCAGCACTGGGAAGGGGCATTAGTATATATCTTAGGATCGAATTCCTCCCAACAGCTGCTAGGATGCAAGTAAGAACCGCATCCCATTCCCCATCCTGTACGCCGGATGCCAGACTGTTGGTGTGCGTCTGGAGGGAAGAGGCGCTCCTCCATGGAGTCAGAGGAAATAACCTCTGAGGGTTCAGTCCTGGGCCTTGGAAAAATGGCCTGAGTTCCAGGAGGGTCGCTTAGTTCCAATGACCTGAGCTGCTGGAAACCACTGTGAGGAGAATTACGGAGGCCTGCCTTCTCACAGAGACAGAAGCGCTTGATTCACTTCAGTGCTTCTAGCAACTTCTCACCCAGGCCACCAAGCCCTTGGGTGCTTTCCGCACCCCCAGTATTACTGGGGCATGCCCTGGCACCCTCACAGACACTTCCACCTGCAGGCTCTGGACCCACCACTTAAGAATGAGCCCCAGCCCTCCTGTCTATGACGTTTGTCTTTCCCTCTGCATGGTGACCCCTCATTCTTATTTTCACGGCTTCGGCTAAAAGGAATATGAGTCTGTACCATGCTGAAAGCCTTCCACAATGCAGAAAAGTTGATCCCTGCCCTTAAATATGCAAAACAACTGTGTGATATGCCATATGCTAGGCACTGTGCTAAATACTTTACACGCATGATCTCACTTAATTTTCCTAGCAACCCTTTGAGAGAGAGACTACGAGGGGTGGCTGGCTGGCTCAGTTGGTGGAGTGTGCAACTCTGATCTCAGGGTTTTGAGTTCAAGCCCCACAGTTGGCAAAGAGCTTACTTACATATATATACATACATATATGTATCTATGTATGTATCTATGTATGTATCTATGTATCTATGTATGTGCATCTATGTATGTATATATATGTATATATGATTTTATTTATTTATTTGACAAAGGGAAACAGAGCTGAGAGGAAACACAAGCAGGGGAAGTGAGAGAGGGAGAAGCAGGCTTCCTGCTGAGCAGGGAGCCCGATGCGGGGCTCAATCCCTAAACTCCGGGATCATGATCTGAGCTGAAAGCAGACACTTAACGACTGAGCCCATACCCCATATGGTACCCCATATATTTTAAAGCTATAGAGAGATAGACTATAATCATACTCATTTCTCAGGGGCACCTGGGTGACTCAGTAGATTAAGCGTCTGCTTTCAGCTCAGGTCATGATCCCAAGGTCCTGGGATGGAGACCCGCATCAGGCTCCCTGCTCAACGGGGAGCCTGCTTCTCCCTCTCCTGCTCCCCCTACTTGTGCTCTCTCTCTCTCTCACTGTCAAATAAATAAATAACCATCTAAAAACAAAATATCAATTTCTCAGAGGCGAAAAACCGAGGCCTAAAAAGGTTCAGTCACTAACCCAAGGTCACGCAGCTGGTGAGCCAGTTAGGGCTCAAACCTGCCCAGGCTTTCAACGGCTACCCTCCAGGACTCAGCCCAGCCCCACCTTTGAGGCAAGTCCCCTAGAAATGGAGGCACAGGTGCAGCCACACTAACGGGAAGACGGCCCTTCAAGGTCATTCATGGATCCAAGCAGCAAGTGGGTAACCAACGGGTCATTGGTAATACTGTGGTGTGAGGTATGGGGTGCCCCAAGCCCACCTGCCCCCCCTCTCCTCTCTTCAGCAGGCTGCCTCAGTGCCACATGCCTCTCGGAATCCCCGGGGGTGGAGTGGTATTGTTCACAGAAATTTGTGGGTGGAGCAGTGTATCCAAAAAGCCACCACCAAAATTATGGAACACCTTCCTCCTCCATACTCCTCAAACTGGAGTCTGAGTCCATACTCCTTATGCATTTTCATTTTTTCTCAAAGATTTGGGAGGAAGATAGAATGTGAACGATACATTAAATATTTTTTTAAAGGTTTTATTTATTTGACAGAGAGAAACACAGGCAGAGAGGGAACACAAGCAGGGGGAGTGAGAGAGGGAGAAGCAGGCTTCCCGCCGAGCAGGCAGCCCAACGCGGGGCTCGATCCCGGGTCTCCAGGATCATGACCTGAGCCGAAGGCAGTCGCTTAACCAACTGAGCCACCCAGGCGCCCTACATTAAATATTTTTTATGTAAAAATATCATGGCGAGGATGCACAAGTTGCATGCCTTGTAAAGAATACATATCATTTCGCCGCACCTGGGTGGCTCAGTCAGTTAAGCGTGTGGCTTCAGTTCAGGTCATAATCTCGGGGTCCTGAGATCAAGCCCTGCATTAGGCTTCCTGCTCAGCATGGAGTCTGCTTCTCCTTCTCCCTCTGCCCTTCCCCACTGTTCATGCTCTCTTTCACTCGCTCTCTCTCTCCCTCGCTCACTCTTAAATAAATAAATACGATCTAAAAACAAACAAACAAAAAGAATACAAACAATTTCAGAGACACGTGAGACTCATGTCTGATACTTCCAGCCTCATCCGCATGCTCACCTACCCAGCGTTCCCTATCCTCTACTACTAGACATGCTTTGGTGGAAATATTGGACACACTCCAGGCCCATCAGGTGAGCTAATGGCTGGCATGGGCCCCAAAGGTAGGACATCGAGGACTGGTCCATGTCCGTGAATCTGGGCACAGAGGCTGGGGCCGGGCACTTCTTCAGGAATAAGACACCTGGCATGACACGGTGCAGGGAAGAAGTGGGGTCAGCCTCCCTCCCTCCCAGCCCCTGCCTCCCATGCTGCCTGTTACATGCTGTAGCAGAGGGTCGGCCCCAGGAATAGACAGAGGAGCCAGATTCTTTCCAAGCCAGAGATTTTTGCACCTGCAATGAGCAAGCGAAGCAGGGAGGCCATGTGCGCTAAGTTGAGCGGTTCCCCAGAATAAGGGCTCAGTGCTATTTTCAGCACAGTCGCTGACTTGCCGTATATGAGGGGGGTACAAGTCATTTTACCTCTCTGTGCCTCTTCTCTAAAACAAAGATAACTGGGTCTTGGACCTCTCTTGGCGGCTCCAGGGACTAATGAGGTGATGCTGAAAAGCACCTATAAAGATCCAGCATCAGCCTGTGGGAGCTTAACAAGTGCAAATGGGATTGCCCCCCTTTGCAACTGGTCCGGAAACTAATTAAGCTTGCACCAAGAGCCTAGGACTAGAAACCCAGGGACCTGTTTCCTTCAAATCTCTGTCATCCTCAGTCAAAGCCATCTGCCAGTCAGTTCCCTTCAAAAGGGATATGCAGGACCCCCGGCCCCCTTGGGCCTTTATTTTGACATTGGGCACCTCAGCGGAGAACCCTCTTGTGGTGGACATGGTCAGGTAGACCCGAGGCTCTCTCTCTAGTGCCCTGGCTCGTTTCGCTGACATCCTCCTGTCCTCTCTCCATTCTCCTCCTCGCTAGAAGCAGCTATAATTGGAAGGAGGCTCAAACTTCTAATTTTTCATCAATGTTTAGGCTTAGCTCATAGGAGAGGGCTTTTAACTATAAACCCTTAGCCAGCTTTCCAGGGGCTGCTGCAAGTTCTAGAAGCTATGCCCAGTGTTTAGTTCCTGGGGGTCCCACTGCCACCCCAGCCATGTCCCAACCTATGGCATCACGTGGAGGGCAGCAAGAGAAATGAATTTCAAAGACGTGCAGGGGAGAGGTTCAGCTCCCAGGATCATGGCAAAATGGTCTAGGAGGCCAATGTGGTCTTCCTACCCCCTGGTGGCCCTCCCTACCCCTTTCTCCCCAGGACATCCTGGGTCCTCACATGTTCCTCTGGCTTCTCAATGATCTACATGGTGATGACCCACTAGGTCTGTCCTCCCTTCAAAATGGGCTCTTCCTCCTCTTCCTCTCCCCCAGCAGAAACTGGTATTAGGGGGTGCCTGGGTGGCTCAGTTGGTTGAGCGACTGCCTTCGGCTCAGGTCATGATCCCGGAGACCCAGGATCGAGTCCCACATCAGGCTCCCTGTTCTGCAGGAAGCCTGCTTCTCCCTCTCTCACTCCCTCTGCTTGTGTTCCCTCTCTGGCTGTGTTTCTCTCTGTCAAATAAACAAAATCTTAAAAAAAAAAAAAAGAAACTGGTATTAGTAGCCTATGTTTGCTTTTGAGCCATCTGATTAACAAATAAAGCAATTTGGGTTGTGCCTTAAGGACTTCCTGCAATGCTAGATATAGTCATATCCAGCACGGATGCGGTGAATCTAATCTTTTAATTGGTAGGCAGGCTGTGTGACCTTGGAAACACGGCTGTTGGAAATCCCATCTCTCAGTTATGGGATTTTGACCATGGGGAGTGGCCAAGCCACTGAGACAACATGTTCTCTTTGACTTCTCTAGAACCCTAAATCACTCGGTCCCTCAGCCTGCCCACTGGTAAACCCAGGAGCCCATCTGCTCCTCCCTCCCTCATCTACATTTGAGGCTAAATCCGCAGTATGGGCAAGCAGGCTTGCAGTTTCTTGGGAGTAGCTGTAATTCCTTCTTCCTAATATGACTCTTGGCCGCCAAGGACAGAGGAATCAGTAGGCAAAGTAAGAGCAAGGACAAACATTCTTGTCCCTTTCCTAACCTGGCATGGCAGGAATATTGGTACAATGCCCCCCAGGGACCAGAAAAGAAATCCAAAGACCCAAGTAGAAAGTGGACAGGTTTTTACCTCCTGCTGAGCATTAGAAAAAAAAAACTGATTTGACTTACAGGCTCTGCAGCCCCAAGCCCATGATGCTCCATGCTCCCTTGGCTCTGTAACAGAAAAGCTCAAAGCTCTTCCAAGAACTAGCTGTGTGACCTTGGGCATCCACTTCCTCTCTCTGGGTATCGGGTTTCTTGCTAGGTAAAACCAGTGGGTTGAACTGAAGGGCCTGTTAGCTTTTAAAAGGCATTTTCCCACATTCTTTCATTTAAGCATTTTTAAAACAAAGGCAAATACTTCCAGCATCACCCAAACCTTCCCCAAATCAGTCATTAAACTGGGAGAAGGCCAAAGCTCATAAAAGTCAAACACGAGAGGAAACCACAGAGCCCTCAAAGAGCTTGCATGCTTGCTGAAGACACAGAATGTGAGACCAGGAGTTCAGGGCCCAACAGAAGGGCCAGCTACCCGACGGCTGGTGAACTCAGGGGGGCAACAGCACCTGGGGAATTCTCTCCAAATGTGATGCGCTTTGCTGTGGCCTCTGAAAGCCCTCTGCTGTGCTTACACGCAAGAGGCCCACTGGCCATCACTGAGCAATATAATATGAACCTTGAGGACAGGTCACACCAGCCTCCAGAGGAAAAGAAACAAAACAGCGGAGACAGAAATCGTTGCAGGATTTCTTTTCCCTCGGTGGGTGCCTGTGGTTCTAGGTCACACTGGTCCAAGAGTGAAGAGGTAGACCAGATGAAGGGTGGTGGGCAGCAAAGCAAAGTTTATTGAGTGATAGAATAAAGTTCTGGAAGAGGAGGGGACCCGAGAGGGTTGCCACAGGAGTTTCTGAGTCTAGGGGTTTTGGGGGCTTGTTGGTAGGCTGTTCTACTCTGATTAATCCTCCGTGCCCCTGTCATTGAATCAGGCTTTTGTCGTCTACCTGTCACCTGGGAAAGGGTGGAGGGCTCCTTGCAAAGGGGTGTAAAATCCTATTAAGTATGGTTTCCTTAGGGCAGGGGCCCCTTGTCCCTGCCTGCCATTCTTCCCACTGTCATTCCCTTTCATTAAAATGAGAAAACCTCTTGAAAGGAAGGGAGCCCTTTCAAGGAGGAGGGTGTTTACAAAATTCTCCCAGAGGCCCTGAGCTTTAATCTGATGAGTCCAGGGTTCCATGATCATTTACCTGGAGAGAAGATCCACAGTGTTCACAGAATTCCCGAAGGGGGCTGTGATCTCCAAAAGGTTGAGACTCACAAATCACATTCCTCCCAACCCTCTTGTTAAACCCTATAACTAGTGGCCCAATTGGGGACATGACTAATTTACCTTCCCAACCTGGTTCACCTGCCTCCAATTTCTTCCCTATTATCCATCCTCTACAGATAAATTTGCCCCAAGCACTATGATGATCATGTCCTTCCCTTAGTCCAGAACGATGACATCCCATCACTTGCAACATAGTACCTGATACTCCAGCCACAGTAGACTGCTTCCCTTTCCTTAAAAGCCCTCTCTACTTCCTCACCTTTGCTTCAAGCATGGGGACATCGAGCTCCTCCCAATCAGTGCCTGGCAAAAACCCTACCCATTCTTCAGCCTAACTCATGTACGTTGACCTCCAAAACCACCTTCCAGAATGTGCCGAGCAGAAGTGACACCCCTTACCACTGAGTCTGCATGTATTTTGTTTGGATCCTGTGGCCGATGTCTAGTTTTACCTCCAAAATCCATTTTCCTCTCCTGCCTGGGCACAAGGCCACCTCCTGAGATGTTTCCTAGTCTTGCTTGCGGCTAGGTGTGACTCGCAACTAAGCTTTTGTGGTGTGACAGAGCTCTTGCCAGAGGGATATGACTGAAGGTAAAATGGACAAATTCCACCTGACTTGCTTCAAAGGAGGGCCATTCCCTGGACCTCTTTCTTCCTTCCCATGAGCTAGAACTGTGATGCACTCATGACCTTGCATGGAGCAGAACTGTCCCCCTGGCCTAGGCTGGCCAGCATGTGCTGTCAGAGAGAAATCATCTGTCTTACTTGAGCTGCTGTGTTTTAGGGGCTCGGCCACAGCAGGGCCTCCTCTGTGGTAGCATATTAAACCCTTCTGTGACTTTTAATTATCTCATTTTCTCTACTGAGAAGCCAACCCCTTATTGGTCTCCCTGCTTCCTGTTGTGACTCCCTAGACTCTATTCTCAGCTGAGATGATCCTTTTATTCTTTAAGATTTTTTATTTACTTATTTGAGATAGGAGAGAGTGTGAGCAGGGGAGGGGCAGAGGGAGAAGGAGAAGCAGAATCCTCGCTGAGCAAGAAGCCCTCAAGGGTCTCCATCCCAGGACCCTGAGATCATGACCCTAGCCTAAGGCAGATGCTTAAACAACTGAGCTACCCAGGTGTCCCTGAGATGATCCTTTTGAAAGGGAAATCAGATCGTGTTGTGCTTTGCTTAAAACAACAACAGCAACAACAACAACAACAACAACAACAACAACAAAAACCCTCTTTACTGGGTAAAACCAGAAATCCTTCAAATGGCTTATACGGTCCTGCAAGGTCCATGATAGGCAGCCTCCCAGCAATTGCTCTTACCTCACTGACCTTATTTCCCTTATTTTCTCTTCCAGGTGTGCTCCACCCCCACCACCCCAACAGTCACTCCGCACCAGACACACCGACCGCTGTACTATTCCACAGACAAGTAAAACACTCTCCTGCCTTGGGGTTTCTGCACCTGCTGTTCCCTCTTCTTGTATTAGATACTAACATGGCTCCTTCCTTGATCTCCTTCAGGTCTTTGTTCGAATGTTGCCTTCCCAGGTCGGCTTTCTCTGACTACCCCACCTAAAACTTCCTCTCTGCTACTACCATCCTGTCACCTTATCCCACTTCTTGTCCCCACACCTCTTTGTATACAATAAAGCACTCAGTAAATATTTGGTGAATGAACTATTACGGAGGACTACTAATATTCTGCCTTGTTGTCTGCTTCCTTCTCCAAGTACCCCTCGACACCTGGGCCTACACTAAATTTCTGCACTCCTAAAAGTATGATAAAAGTTCAGAAGGAGAGGTCCTCTGTAGACCCTGCTGAACATGGCACTGGGAGAAACACAGGATGTGGCTTTGAGTATTTTCTGCCTTTGCCACTTGGACAAATCCCTTCCCATCTCTGGGACTTAGTTTCACCATATGTAAGATGAAGCTAGGAGACTAGATGATTTCTGAAGTCCCTTCTATTTTTACAGCTTGTAGTTATGGTGCTCATGACTCAAATTGTATGATTCTAAAATTGTACGGTTTTTCTCTTCTAACCTGTGCTTGCAATATACTGAATGAAAATGTGGTGTAGGGATGAAGGCTCTCTTTGTTTCCATTAGCACATGTATCTTTATAAAAATAATAAAGGCCACATTAGCAACATGCAGACATGACGCTGAGGCTCACATGAGGCAGAACACCAAAACTAGATTTTCCAATTCCTTTGGGCCCTTTATCTGAAGTCCCATACATATATACATATCTTTTCTCTTCTTTCCAAGCATTAGATAAATTAAACCTTTATTGCTAGGGTATTTTGGAAAATCCACACTCCTTCACTTCTTTGAACACAGCTGGTCCCATCGTCCAAAACAAAACACAACTTTCTCTGACCGTGGCTCTGGATGATGGAGGTGGCGTGCTCTCGGCCACTTTCCCCTTCAGACTTGTCTTCCAGGCAAAGGCAAAACTCCACAGTTGCAAAGGGCAAACACGCCCTTTGGGTGCACCTGTGCCACGGGTGTCCCTCGGTGCTGTCAACGTGCTTTAAATCAGCCCCGCCCTTATAAAGAGATAAAAATCACATTCAGAAACAGGCAGACTCCTGCTCAGAATTTCCCCCTTCATTTTGACAAACTGGCTGCGTCCTGATCAACAGATTTTCTTAAAATGAACTGCAAACCAGAGCCAGACTTACTCTCCGGTGCCGAAGGGGATTAAAAAAGGGTGCCTGAGTTCCCGCTTGCCAAAAGCTGGCATGACGCGTCCCCGACATCCCTCCACCCCCAATCAAGCGCGGTTCGCCTCGGCGCTCCAGAACCAGCGCTCCCCGACTGCCTAGCTACAGAAGGCGGGGCCGTGCCTCAGCCTCGCCCTTTTCATGGCCTCCAGCCAACTGGAGGCAGGCAGAGCTGCCGCGAGAAACCCGCCCCTCGCTCCCGCTCAGCTAATCGGGGCGGCGGGGTGGGGAACCTCCCTGCTGACCCCGCCTCCCCGGCGCTGGGCAATTTAGAGCCGCACGCCGGGCGGGAATGTAAGATGGCGGAGTAGCAACGCGAAGCAGTTAGTACTGAGTCTCTTGGCCGACTTCGGGTCCCGTCTCGGCAGCAGCAGTGATCGCTGAGCGGAGAGTGCCTAGGGTAGTGAGCCAAGATGCCGAATATTAAAATCTTCAGCGGCAGCTCCCACCAGGACTTATCCCAGAAAATTGCTGACCGCCTGGGCCTGGAGCTAGGCAAGGTGGTGACTAAGAAATTCAGCAATCAAGAGACCTGGTAAGGGCGAAGTTGGGACCCCGACAGGCCTCACCTGCCGGGGCGGCGGGGTGGACGCTGGGGCGACAGAGGGTAGGGGGATGGGGCCGCCGCGGGAGTTCTGTGCGACCGGGGTGGGGGGCGGGGGAAGGGGCAGCTCCGTGGCAAGCGTGCCCCGCGGGTTGTTTCCGTTATGTTACCTCTCGCGGGAGGGTCACGTTCATTCTCACCGTGCCGTGGGGTGGAGTCAAGATGGAGCGTTAGGCGAAGCTGCTGAGGTTGAAGGCGAGGGCTGGAGGACCCAAGACGGGGATAGCGGCTGCCTAGAGCGACGGAAAGGGAAAGACGCTTAGCCTCAGCCAAGGGGACACGTGGCTTTGTCGCTTCGCTGTTGAGCCATCCAGACAGGACTGGGTTCACTTTAACTCTTGGACCTTACTGCGCAATGAGCCCTCCCGGTGTTTCTTTTAGAGTCTAAGCAGCTTTTCAATTCGAAATGGTGTCGGTCCAGTTTTGTAGTGAGGAAAATTGACATTATGTACCGAGGGCGCCAAAATTATTACTAAGGACTTCCGCCGGATTGGCAGTCGTTGGCTTTTCACGTTTTTAGCGTCACATCTTGAGAAGCGGAGCCCTACTGAAGTTAAATCTAGCTGCTCGGTTAAAGTGATGCATCAACTCTGCGTCCTCACGGCCAGCATCTCAGCTTGAGCCATCCAGAAAATGTTAGGTAGGAAACCTTAGTTCTGGAATCTTTAACCTTCCTCAGTGCAGCTACTGGTATAGATGATACAGAAACCTATTTTTCAGTTAACAGACTCTATCCTGAACTTGTCCACTTCTCTTGGCCCGCGTGGGGAATTTAGGAAACAGTTTTATTATCCTCGAGTGTTAAGATAATGGAGTGGAAGACCGAAATTGCAGCTCGAAATTTTTTCATCGCCTTGCTAATTAAAACTTTCTCCCTCCCCCCACTTTCAACTTCCTCCTGCACCTTGGGGGCCATCTTAGAGATGAACTTACTTACCTGATCTTTCCACCTGAATGTACAGTCTTCTGGTTCTGATATTCATACTTTGTGTTTCTTTGCCCTGTTGATCAAATCAGGACAGTGCCCACAATCTCACAGACGCAGTCATCTGTTAAGGGGAAATTTTACACCAAACCTAACGATGAGTTAAATTAGTTAAGGTTATTTTCAACATTTTTTTCCTAGATGCCTTTCCTTTTTTCTTTCTTTAAACTTACTACTGAAGTGTAACTCCCTTATCCTTTCTAGACCTGCTGATAAAAGCGCTCCTGTGTAGTGGACAGCTTCCTTCTGGATACTTTCTGTGCCGCTGGTTGTGATGCAAATGATAGTGCAAACACGGACACAGTCTGTAACCAGGCAATAGCTTAGTCAGAAGAGGCTGGCCAAGCTGCTGTCTTTGGCTGTGACCACACCATTCTGACACCATAATAATAAGACATTGCAGGATGGGACTTTGCTGGTGGCGGTATAGGTAGGGGCCAAGAATGATTTTCAGTTAGAGGGGTTTTTTTGGCCCCCTTAGAGAACTGTGGTTATTAAATCCTTTTCCTACCCTTCTAGAGAAAATACAAAGACCTTATTTTTCTTTGTGTTAACCCTTCACCCTCTGACTAATGCAATACCCTAGAACCTGAAGCTGTATTGGGAGACAGGGAGGGAGAGAACAATTTAGTGTTCTGACTGATCTGAATTCATCAGCAATCCCAATCTCCTTTGGAGATCAGGCTGGTTTCATTTTTAAACACCTGGACAATGGCATGCTTGAAAACCCTGGTTAAGATTAAGCCCAGCATGGAAAATTGCTGACTGGTTTGGTTTCCCTGTTTCAGGCTTAATCATTAGCTTTTTGGTTCCTTAGATGACCTGAAATCTTCTTGAACATAATGGACTGTTACCTATGAAGCTTCCCCCTCTCCGTGCTCCCCCTCCCTCACTTTTAGCTCTTCTGCATAACTTTTGGGCTCTAAAGGACATGGACAGAGCAAGTCAGTGGGTACTCTGGGTCATCAGAGGGGGGAACTGCAGAGCCCAGCCTCAAATGAGCCAGTTTTGCTATCTGTACAATTTGGCAGAATCTTAGGGGTTGGCGCTCTCTTGAGCAGAGTGGCTTTTCTTCTCGAGTCAAGATCATCCATTGCTCTCCAGTTATAGAGGAAACATGCATGCATACAGACATGTAGGTAGGTGGGTGTATCACACACACACATACACAGAGATAGATAGATAAAAGAGATTAGAAGTTCATGCTCTGGAATCAGAGAACCTGCATTTGAAAGCTTTGCTTTTCTTTGCCCCAGTAATATCATCTGTAAAGGAATTATTGTGAAGAGGAAATGAGATAATAAATGCGCAGTGAATGTTGGTGAGAAGTGGAAGTGATGATATTGCAGAAAATGTGGAAAATCCAGAAGAGGACAAGGGGAAAAAAGATACCCCCAATAATCCTAGCACCCACAATCAACTGTTCACATTTTAATTTATGACCTTCCAGATGTTTGTGTGTGTTTAAGTACTTTTTCAAAAATCTGAGATGTTTGGGGCACCTGGGCAACTCGGTTAACCGTCTGACTCTTGGTTTCAGCTAAGGCCATGATCTCACGGTTGTGTGATCTTGTGTGATCGAGCCCTGCGTTGGGCTCTGTGGTCAGTGTGGAGTCTGATTCAGATTATTTATTTACTGCTTCAGATTATTTAGTATATATCAGGTTATTTTATTTATTTATTTATCCCAAATAAATAATTAAAATATTTTTTTAGAATGTGAGGTTATAGCTTTCATCACTTAGCAATATTTTTGAATAATTTCTCCCCTTTATATTTAGTCTACATGGTTTTAAATAGCTGTAGGGTCTTGTCTTATGGTTTTTGTTTTTGTTTTTGTTTTTGTTTTTTAAGATTTTATTTATTTGACAGAGAGAAACACAGCCAGAGAGGGAACACAAGCAGGGGGAGTGAGAGAGGGAGAAGCAGGCTTTCCGCCGAGCAGAGAGCCCGATGTGGGGCTCGATCCCGGGTCTCCAGGATCATGACCTGAGCCGAAGGCAGTCGCTTAACCAACTGAGCCACCCAGGCGCCCCTTGTCTTATGGTTTTAACATAATTTTAGTTAACCAAGTTCCTGCTAGTAGTATTTCCCACTTTTGACTAATGCTTTTATATGAAAACCTTTGAACATAAATCTTCGTCCATTTGGTGATTTCCTTAGGACACATCCCTAGGAGGGGAATTATTAGATTAAGGGGTATACATCATTTTTCAGGCATTTGGTAACATGTTGGCAAATTACTCTCTAAATGAGTTGACCCAGTTTCTGCTCTCATCAGCAATAACAATACTAATAGTGATTAATGTAGAGTGGGTGCTTAAGATGTGCTAGTCCCTATGTTAAGTACTTTATCCGTTTTTAATCCCCTTAACCCTGCTGAGAAGTTGCTATCCCCATTTTATGGATGTAGGAACTAAGATTCAGAGGTTAAGTAATTTGCCCAACTCTAGGTATTACTGTTTAAATTTTTGCTGATAAAGTATCTCATCTGGCTTTTAAAATTTTAGTATTTTCAAAAGTTTATTATTTTTTTTTAATTCTCTTCTATAGTGACAAGGACCTTTGGTTTATTTCGTTACTCTGGATAGGCTGAAAGGGGGAAGACTAACTTTACAGTTGCCTAGGATTTTTCCTAAGAACCGTATCCCCTGCTTAGTTAATCCCTTGCATTTTGCACATGCCAGTGTTTCCGTCTAAATTCTTGAGATATTCTTAAGACTACTACTTGCTTTCTAGATTTCAGTTTCTTTCCTTCTGTGTAACCTTCCATGCTAGTTGGATGCACTTATGCCTGATGCTAAAGGAAAGGTAAAGGAGAAGCTAGTTTTCTCATTGGATGGACATAGCCAGTCTGGCCTCGCTAGAAGATTGGGAGAATGATTGGCCCAAA
Source organism: Spilogale gracilis (assembly GCA_004023965.1). Lineage (NCBI taxonomy): Eukaryota > Metazoa > Chordata > Mammalia > Carnivora > Mephitidae > Spilogale > Spilogale gracilis. Next base: position 15,303 of record PITA01012963.1, read on the forward strand.
CCCACTGGGATAACATGCCACTAGCTAGCGGGAGAGAACATGAGGTGTTACCCATTAAATTGTAAACCAGGTTTTTCCACCTGATAGAGTATATTAAGCACAAACAGGTTTTAGGCACAGCTGTTCTATCATCAGTCACTGCCTATTTTTAAAAAATATTTATTTATTTGTCAGAGAGAGAGATCACAAATAGGCAGGCAGAGAAAGAGGGGGAAGCAGGCTCCCTGGTGAGCGGAGAGCCCAACGCGGGCCTCGATCCCAGAACCCTGAGATCATGACCTGAGCCAAAAGCAGAGGCTTAACCCTCTGAGCCACCCAGGCACCCAGTCACTGCCTAACTTATCATCTCTTTGACTTACAGGAAACCATAAGAAAAATATTAAGATTTTTTTTTTTTGAGGATTCCTTGAACTGTTTCTTGACCAGGCTGTATGATCTGAGTGTGGGTTGAAGGCTTTTTAGGCTTTATGAAAGTCTGTGCACTATAATACTACTGGAGGGATGGATTGATCTTAATTAGTGAGATCAGTTATGCACAGTAAAGTAAGGCAATGTTCTGCTTTACTTGCACCAGTTTATTTTGATTGATGGATGGATTGATTGATTGGAAAGCAGGTGCACAAGAGTGCATGAGTAGGGAGAGGTGCAGAGGGAGATAATTCTTCAAGCAGACTCCCTGCAGAGTGTGGAGCCCTGATGCCAGGCTCCATCTCACAACCTATGAGATCATGACTTGAGCCAAAACCAAGAGTTGGAAGCTCAACCGACTGAGCCAGCCAGTAAAGAAGATTTTCAAGTTATTAGATACATGCCTGGTCATAACACCTTGCTGTGCTTGAGGGTGAGTTTTATTCTTAAATTTGGCTTTGGGAAGTGGCTGAACTGCTGGGTGACTATCACCAGGTAATACAATAACATGAAAAGGTTCCTAGTGATTGTGCAGGGTGGTAAGCTGGTGCTTTTGTAAAAATTATTTTTCCAGTCTTCTATGATGTGAGAATCTAATTTCTAAAAGAATCACCTCTACTAAAGTATTCAGCAAATGGTCCTTGATGTTTAAGTTGGCAGTGATAATTTAATTTTATAATTAATACCGTATCTGCTTTCAAGAAAGGATTTGAAGTGTGTTTCATGACAGTCATACATACAAAAGGTTCATTAAATAGATGCATCAGAAGCCTTCTAGAACAGATACATTCTATCGTAATCGTGCCAAGACTTTGGCATAAAGTGATTACTGAAGTTCAGTGTTAATTTGCTGTATCCCTTGGCTTCCTGGCAGCCAAAGGGATAAAGGCATATGCAGTGGATTATGTAGTTTTTATTTTCATAAAACACTTTAGACACTTCTGGGCTCAAAATTCTAGGAATTTTGTGGGTAGGATCCTTAAATAACGATATTGAGTATCATAAGGAATAATGTGAGCAATTTTGTGGGTATTTTTAAAAAATATTTATTTATTTATTCCAGAGAGTGAGTGCAAGAGAGCCAGCGAGAAGGGAGGGGTGGCAGGAGGAGAGAGAATCTCGAGCAGTCTCCCCGCTTAGCATGGAGCCCAACACAGGGCTCGATCCCAGGGCCCCAAGATCCCCGACCAGAGCTGAAGTCAAGAGTCGGAAGGCTTAACCACCTGAACCACCCAGGCACTCCTTGTGGGTTTTTTTTAAATTGACTCTGGTAATTGAGGCATTTTTGAAGACAGATAAGCCATCATGGACTAAGGATGTTGCTTTCTGGTCTTAAAAATAAGAAACCTTTTCAATAGAGAATTAGCCCTCCTCTTGCTCTCTTGGACCAGTTGTTATACTGCTGTTCCCTAACCCCTAATCAAATAACCTGGTTCTGGTTGAGTGAACGTCTGGACCACAGATGATATTCTGCGGTCCTGACTGAAATAAGAGGCATAGGCCTCCCATATCAGATGGAGAGGATACCATTGACTTTGTTGGAAATCAGTGTGCCTGACTTTGGTTCTACCCCTGGGAAATGGAGATCTTAGTCAAGGAGGTGATGACGTGTGGGGCTTTCACCCCATACCTGTGGGCAGGATTCACGTTTTGAGTTTTGAAGTTGCTCACATATTTGAAGTACAGGTCAAGACCCCGGAGTCATGCACCATAAAATGTAGAAGGGGCTCTTGTAGCCTGGAACGTCTCAAAGAGTGGGCAGTGTGAGTAGAGGAGATCTGAGAAGTCCCTTTAAACGCCACTGCTTGTTACTAGGGCCTGCCCCAATGAGTTAGTACCTTGAAGCACATGGTCTCCTCAGGGAGGTGTTACTCAGCCCTGTCTGCTTGTGCTTTTTCATTCTTTAATGATATATTTTATTTTATCCCAGCATAACCCAAAATATGGTAGTTTTAACACATAAGTGACATTAAAATTGAGATACGTTTTTCCTTTTATTTATACCGTCCTCACAATAGTGTGTGTATTTTATGCTTCTAGCACATTTCAGTTCAGTTCCTCATACTAGGCACATTTCAAGTGCTTGATAACCACACAGGTCCAGTGATTCCCAGATTGGACGGTGCCATTCTAGGACCTACACTTTGGAAAACATGGCGGGTGCTCTCCCAGAAAGCCCTCCCTGGCTCCCTCCTGCTTGTCCATTTGAATTTTTGAAGAGTATCTTCAGAAAGCAGTTTTGGCATTAGCATACTTAACATTGCCGACAGAGTCCATTGCTTTTTGAGGCTGATGCTGGTGAGTAATAGATGGCAGCTCACAGGCATCTGACGTGGTCAGTCAGTGAAGCATCTACCTTCAGCTCAGGTCATGATTTCGGGTCCGGGGATCCAGTCCCACAGCAGGCTCTCTGCTCAGCGAGGGGTCTGCTTCTCCCTCTGCCCCTCCCCCCACTCATTCTCTCTCTTTCTCTCTCTCTGTCTCTCAAATAAATAAGATCTTTAATAAAAACTAGATGTCAGTTAAGCCAAACCATGGTCCACAAAATTGCTATATTGTTCATTAGCTTGCCTCTATCAGATTGCAGGATCCGGCCATAAAATTCTCTGTACCTCTCCCCATTCTGCTGGGTCCATCAGGTTGCAGTTCTACCCAAAACGAAATCTCTGCCAGCTGGGTGTCTGTGAAAAGGGTATGAGCAGATTTATCAAAATCTTTTAAAGGAACAGGTTGGACCCACTTGCCTCTGGTGTGAAATGAGTTACTTGGTGAGGGTTGACAGAAGCCAGGCTTCTCCATCTTCTCAGTAGCACACCCGCAGAAGGTTTGCATTCCGACTGGAGTAGGTCCCAAGAGCAGCCTGATCCTGAGAGGATAGTTATTCCTTGACTGGTCGTGGCCCACTGGCCCTGGCTGGCTGGGATGCAGAAGAGCACAACAGATCTGGTCCCCGCCTTCATGGAGCTTGCGGTCTAAGGGAAGAGACGACCATAAACAAGTGGGTTAAAAAAAATAAATAAAGCAGTAACAAGTTATGGTAAGTGTTACAAAGGTAATTATTGGGGAGGGTCACTTTATTGTGGAGCATTTCAAACAAACAGAAGTAGAATAGTATAATGGTCTGCCCCCGTTTACCCATCACCCATCCAGGTCAGCAGTTATCAATTATTGGCTTTAATCTTGTTTCATCTGTCAATTTCCCTTTCCACACCCCCCACAATTATTTTGAAACAAACCTAGATACTATATCGTACCACCCATATGTATTTCAGTAACCACGATACCATTTTCTTGCCTAAAAAAATTAGCAGCAGTCTCAATATCAAATACCCAGCTAGTGTTCCAGAGTTCCCTGTCTCATAAATATGGAGGGGGGGTTCTTGAATCAGAATGCAAATGAAGCCCATATGGTACAATTGGTTGTTGTTGTTTTTTAAGATTTTTTTATTTATTCATTTGAGAGAGCAAGTGACTGCTTAAGCAGTGAGGGAGAGGGAGAAGCAGACTCCCCACTGAGCAGGGAGCCAGACAACCCTGGGCACCATCCCAGGACCCCTGGATCATGACCCGAGCTGAAGGCAAACATTTAACCAACTGAGCCACCCAGGCGCCCCAGTTGACTTTTTTTTTTTTAAAGTCACTTTTAATCTTTTGGTTCTCAAGGCAGTCACTTTTTTTTAATTAAGATAGTCAGAGGAGATATTTTGATTGAAGACCTGAAAAATAAATGAGCTACTCACAGAAACACCATTCCAGGTAGTGGGATGAAGTGCAGGGCACTGACATGAGGAGGGATGGATTCAGGGAACTTAGAGGAAGGCAGACCATGTGACTGATGTATAGTAAACTAGGGAGAAGATATTCAGAGACAAGCTATTTCTCAAATCTAAAAACCCCAGTGTTTTCCAGAGTCCCTCGCCATATTACATAGTTTCTCAGGACGTAATCCAACTGGGCGAGGCTCTTTGACCTCATACAGAAATACCTTTGTTTCTAGTTACACTTTTATGACCTCCACTTTCACGGAGGGCCACCCTAATGGTTTCCCCAAGTCCACACAAAGTATAATAATGCCCTTTGTTGTCAAAACCAGATATCACGGCAGTTGTAGACTCACATGCAATCATAGATGATAGCGAGAAATCCTGTGTACCCATTTCCCAGTTTTCCCAACGCTCCCAACCAGAGTTCTTCCAAACTCTTGTTTTCTTGCAAAACTGTAGTGTTAATGCAAGAGGCATGATATGGCCCTTGAGGGAGTCAAGATACAAAACCATCTTGTCACCACAAGGCTCCTTCCTGTTGTAACCACACCCACGCTTCTCCCTCTGTAGTTTCCTTAGCTTGTCTCTGTCTTCTTTGGGTGTCTCACTCATACTGGCCTCGTCAAATGCGTTGGAACGTATTCTGCCTCATCTGTGTTCTGGAAAAGATGGCGCACAATTCCTGTTCTTTCTTCAGATGCTTGGTAGAGCTCTTCAATGAAGCTGTTTTCTGGTTAGTCTTCCTAGAGGTTTGTCCATTTTTTCCAAAATTGTTGCAAATTTATTTAAGTAATTTCTATACCCAACATGGGGCTCAAACCCACACTCCCAAGATCAAGAACCACTGAGCCAACCAGGTGTCCCGAGGCTTACCAATTTTTTAATCCCCCTTCCCCTGAGAAGCAGCTTTGTGTTTTATTGGTTTCTTGCTGCTGCTTTCCTGTTTTCGGTTTCACTGACTTCTGCTCTTATGGTTATTTTCTTCTGCTTACTTTGGGTTTATTTTGCCCATTTTCCACCTTGTCAGTATACGAACTGAGATTATTGATACTGATTTTTTTTTATTCTTTAAAGGTTATTTATTTATTTGAGCTAGAGAGCACATGAGCAGGAGGGAGGGGCAGAGGGAGAGGGAGAAGCAGACAACCCACTGAGCAGGAAGCCCCACATGTGGCTCGATCCCAGGATCCTGAGCCAAAAGCAGATGCTTAACTGACTGAGCCACCCAGGCGTCCCTTACTGATACCGATTGTTGAGAAAATAATGCACTTTAAATGTGAGGAACCCTAGTATAAAATAATTCTTGAATTCAGTGCCTGAAGGTTTAGCTCCAGATATCTGAAGCTAATGTGTTTTCCACTTTGTTCTGGCTACCAGGAATCTCAGCCTCCCTGTTCTCATTGATTTCTAGCTTGATTTTTACCATTTGCTCTTATTTTTCTTGCTTTGCAATTTTAAATGAATCCCACTCTTTTTTAAATTAACTGCAAATATTAAATAATTATCTCATATCAGCTGCTTGTGGCAATGGAATTACCTCCTGTTGAAGTTTTGCTCGTGATCACTAGGAGTTACCAGCTGTTCTTTTCCGGCCTACTGCTGATCGATACACACTACGTACTGTACACAAACATCCGCACATAACCCCTGCCTCTCCTGCAGGATTAATTCGGGAAATGGTGTTGCTGTGCGGTGTCACGGAGGTTATGATTTTTTTAATCCTGTTATTCTTGGTAAGGATCCAAGTGTGGTTATTGAACCTTTGATTTTATGGTAAAGTATAGCCCTACTCCATAATTCCTGTGGAATATTTTTTAAACAAGACTTACTAATTGGACAGAATGCAGTTAGCATAAAATGGAGGCAAGGACCACATCTGTTTTATTCTCCATGTGTCTCTGGCACTTAGCACAGTGACTGGCATATGAACATGGACTATTTGTTGAGTGAAGTGCAAATATGATAGATGTACTGGCTTCCATAGAAGGCATCATTATAGAACAGTAGTGACTCATTCCTTACATGATCCTTCTGCTTTTGTTCCATGTGGATGGTGACAGTCACAGATTTTGTATCAAATTTGCATTCACATGTCCTATTCCTCTATATAATGAGATACAGGCAGCTCACTGAAATTATGTTCCATTTACTTGTAAGTGCTTTAGCCAGTCTTCATGCCACGTCACATGTAAGAGCAGCTAATATTTGTATGGCGTACTGGAGTAAACTGAGGCAGTAAACTGTTTCCGGTACAGGAGCTCCTCCAGGGGATCTCCCAAAGTGAGGGAACTGGTGTCCACAGGACACCTACTAGGCTACAACCCATGAACAGTGTAGTATAGGGAAGGTGTACTTTTTAGACCTTATTGTCCACTTGCCCATAGAAGTGTAGTATAGTGCTTTTAAAATCTCTTGTTTTCTTGTGGCCTCTGGGAGGCTCAGTTGGTTAAGCCTCTGCCTTCAGCTTGGCTCATGATCCAGGGTCTGGAATCGAGCCCCTCTTCGGGCTCCCCAATAAGCGGAGAGTCAGCTTCCCCCTCTGACCCTCCCCCGCTATGCTCGTTCGCTCTCACTCTCTCGCTCTCAAATAAATAAATACAATCTTAAAAAAAATTTTTTTTAAATAAAATCTCTTGGTGTTTTTGCTTTCCTTCCTTTCTCGTTGTAGTGTGGAGATTGGAGAAAGCGTACGTGGAGAGGATGTCTACATTGTTCAGAGTGGTTGTGGCGAAATCAATGACAATCTAATGGAGCTTTTGATCATGATTAATGCCTGCAAGATTGCCTCAGCCAGCCGGGTTACTGCAGTCATCCCATGCTTCCCTTATGCCCGACAAGATAAAAAGGATAAGGTGGGAGCAGAATCTCCTTTAAAAAAAAAAAACAAAAAACAAAAAACAACTTTTTTTTTTTTAATCAGAAGAAGCACTTGCCCAAACTCACAAAAATTCCTTAACCCTCAGACCCGTATTTAGAGGGTGTATTACTTTTTTTTAAATCACATTCTCATAGGTATCACCCAGTGTTGAGAAACAACTGACATAGGGTTGGTTTACATAAATCAACACATTTGTAGTCTGTATTTGTTCCAGTCATACATGCGTGACTTCAGTTAGCTCATTGTGACTTTTTAATTGTGTCAGTAGGACTAAGCACCAGCTGCCGCAGAGTAGAATATTTTTTAAACTCTGGTAGATCCTCTGCGACCCTCTTGGAGTTCTAGCTGTGACCTCTTCATAAAACTTGGAAGGCAGTTACATGAATGCTTCGTCTCATTATACACATACACATCTCACCTCATTTATCTGGTATATTAGAGGCTAAGGTAATATACATAAAACTTTGCAGGACTCTTATAATAATCAGTGCTCAAATTTTGCATAGAATGTCTGGGAGAAGCCCATATATTTTTATTCTGAGAGAGTATAGTGCTCCTACAGAGTATAAAGAGCAAGGCCTTTGCTGTTTTCTAGTGCAGCAGGTGTATTTGCCTGTTATTTAAGGAGGTTCAAGTTGCCAGAAATTTGGCCTCCAGATGAGTGGGTGAGTGGTAATAATTTACAAAATAAACTATAATTTCCATTCTGTGATCTTTAAATTTTAACATGTTAGAGATGTCCTACAGGTTTGCGTATATGTTAAAAGAGATTTTAATCATTCTTGTGAAAAAGCCTTTTTTTTTTTTTAAGTCGGCCTGGTTTAAATAATTGAGCACTGCAATACTCCTTAGGCTGAAACTATGTGCATTGAGTTAAGAAAACAAAAGGTAGGAAGGTATTTTTCTTTTCTGAAAGCCGTGTCCTGATGGGGAAAAGTGATACTCCACTTACTATTCATGGTAGATTATGATCTACTCATGAAGTTAATGGCCAGGGCACTTTCTCTGAATTTCCTGGCAGCATAGTGCCTTGAACATAGTAAGTGCACAGTAAAGGAATGCTTCTGGAGCAAATGAATTGTTTCTCAAAAAGGCTTTTTGGTTTTTTTGTTCTTCTTTCCTCCGCCTCCGTTTAGAGCCGGGCTCCAATCTCAGCCAAGCTGGTGGCAAATATGCTGTCCGTAGCAGGCGCGGATCATATTATCACCATGGACCTGCATGCTTCTCAGATTCAGGTATCTGGAAGCGAAATATGGGGCAATAGAAAGGGGGTGGGGGAGGAGAGAGCTGATAATGCTGGAGACTGCAGGGAAGCAAAACCCTGCCCACGTGCCACTCAGATTAATTAGCATATTGACAATGCTGTACACACCCTCCCCTTCAGTGTGGTTCCTGAACCTAGTCTTTGGGGGTGGTGGTTGGATAGGGGAGGCCATCTGGAATTCTGAAAAAGAGCATCGGCTTTGGGTTCAGACCTAGTTTGAATGCTGGCTCTGACACTCAGCGGCTTTATAACCTTGGGCAGGTTATTTTAACTCCTCGGACGCACGCTGCATTGTTATTGTAAATTCGGAATTTATGGTGGAATGCGTGGCCCAGGACAGGTGCTCAATCAATAGGAACTGTTACTGTCATCATTAAATTGAGAGCCACAGCTATGGGAACCTACCTTCTAGCATAACCCCAGAGAAAGGGGAGCAGAATACTACTTTATGTTTTGTACTGTTTCAAGGGACTTTCAGATCCTCCTTGGAGGTTTGTGGCAATCCAGTGAGGTGCCCAGGATAGGTGATTCTACCCATTTTGTAGAAAAGGAACGGATTTGTCAAAAAACACAATTAATCACTAGCGACTAATATTAGTAAAGTTACTCTCTGTGACCATTTATTATTATGAATACATTCCACTAGGTTTATGTATCAGAGCTTCTCTAACTGGTTTAGCAGTTAGCTCTTGCTCCCTAACAAACCAGCCCAACATTTAGTAGCAGAAGGCAGGATGATCTCACGAGTCTGCACATTGACTGGGCTGTTTTGGTATCGGCTGAACTTGGCCATTCTTCCCAAGGGCTCAGTCATGTTCCTTTCGTCAGTTGTGGGTTAGCCGAGGGCAGGCTCTGCCCATCTTGGCTAGACTCTCTTTTGCCGCCCAGGTTTGAGGAAGCCATTTTTAGCCTCTTCTGCTGGGCCTGCCTTCTAACCCATCTGAATGTTCCAGGAAGGTATTCTTCAGACAAGTTATTAACCTCTTTGTATTGGTCATTTATAAATGAAAGTGCAGAAAAACAAAGCAAACGTGACTCAGCTTCTTTCTGCAGGGCTTTTTTGATATCCCAGTGGACAATTTGTATGCAGAGCCAGCTGTCCTGAAGTGGATAAGGGAGAACATCTCTGAGTGGAGGAACTGTACTATTGTCTCACCCGATGCTGGTGGAGCAAAGAGGTATGGCCGCAATGCATATTATTCTCAAAGTACCAGGGAAGTCTTTTGGACTTTCTTTCCTTTTTTTTTTTTTTAAGATTTTATATATTTGAGAGAGAGAGTGAGCATATGGGCGGCAGAGAGAGGGAGAAGCAAGCTGCTCGCTGAGCAGAGAGCCTGACCTGGGGCTCGATCCCAGGATGCTAGGATTGTTTTAACCTGAGCTGAAGGCAGATGCTTAACCAACTGAGTCCGCCACCGCGCCCCCTCTCCCCCCGCCCCCCGCCTAGGCGCCCCAGAAAGTGATACTTTTCTAGCAGGTGACAGTTTTTAAATACAGTTGACCCTTGAACAACATGGGGATTCGGGGTATTGCCTTCCGCTCCCATGTGGTCAAAAATCCACATAGAACTTTTGACCACCCCAAAGCTTAACAGCCAGCTGTTAACTGGAAGCATTCCCAGTGACATAAACAGCCGATTAACCATGTTATATGTTATGTGAATTACATAGTATATTGCAAGAAAGCAAGCAAGAGAAAAGAAAATGTTACTGAGAAAATACATTCACAGTACTCCAGTGCATCAAGAAAAATTCGACTCATGAGTAGACCTGCGCAGGTCAAACCCCCAGGTCTTTCAAGGGTCAGCTCTACTTCAGAATGGGTGGAGCTGGGTCACGGACTGGACATAGTATTACTAACCCTCTTTTACTGGTAGCGCGAAGGAGTCCCTTAAGTAGTTACCGTGTCATAGGCATGACTGAAACCCATGAGTCACTTGGCACCGCAGAGCTAGCCACACCGGTGGGAAGCGATCCGGAATGGTGGGAAATTGCGATTTCTGAAGAATGGCATCCTCTTTTCCAACTACATGCTATAGTGGACGAGTAGTCGTTTTCTGTGCCTGGTGATGCCGGTGGTTAGACAGTTTTCATTCTGACAAGATATTAAGCAGGAAGGAAAATAAAGTGGAGTAACTTTATTTAAAACCAAGACCTTACCATTTTAAACAAACTGATGGCCAAGGATTGCCAGTTTGGGGGCTTTATCGCTCACGTGGTGCAAACTAGGAGCTCCTGATTTCCTTAATGGTTCACTCATTAGTAACACATTCAAAAGGATGACACATGTTCTTATTGTGGAAATAGAACAAAGAGGCTACAAAACACGGATGATTAGGAAAAGCTAATTCAGATCTTTCCAAAGGCCATTCAAATCTTCAGTGATTGTTTCTCAACAGCCTCATTATGTCACTAACTTCAACAGGACAGCCATGCTGAGAACTTGGGTTCCGTTACCAGCCAGATGTATGGCTTCGTGAGTCCCACCTAATCGCTAGTTATCATCTGTAAAGGCGACCGAGCCTAAAGAGTATCCCCCTAATGTAGTTGTCAAACTTGTCTTAATTTGTTGGCCTGTATTTTCCCATCTTGCTGTGGTAGTTAGAAAATAGCTGTGTTTGATTTAAATAAGTAATCAAGCAAGCTTTTCTTTCCAAAGTTGGGTACAGGAAAACTGCCTTCCATAGGTGACTATTCTGTGCATGTGTTGATAATTTTCTTACAGCTGTGGAGTATTTTCAGAGTGACTGTTATCACTTCTGCCCTGGCAGGGTTTTCTGAGTAGGTGGAGAGCCCTATGTGCTGGTGACTTGCACAGAGTTTCTCCTCTCAAGGTTACGGGCAGTGACTTTTGTTGGCCATCGAATATGGACGGTCGGGGATACTTGAGCTAATTTGAACATGCGTCTATCTTGGATAAGTAAACGCTCCAAGCAGATGGGTTATTCTTGATGTCCTCTGCCCACCCAGTAGTCATGGAGAGCACAGGGTGTGGCCACCCTAGGTCAGGGTACAGATGCTATCCAGGTTGTGGTTCAGATCTTATTTGTCTCTGGGACAGAGTCCTGCCTTCTCCCCTATCCAGCACAGCTTCAGTCACATGACCATAGTCACAGTGGAAACCGGGCATAATGCTCTGGTTGGATCAGTGCTGCATTTAAAAAAACAAGACCCAAGGCACAGGCTTCTTCACGCACAGGGAGGGCAGCACAGTGGAGCACAGGCCTGCACACCATTTACACTGAGCAGCCTGCTGTCATTTAGGCTGAATCAATTTCTGGTTGTGTGAATTATACGGGGCTTGGTCATCAGAGATCGGTCTTCCCGTCCCACCTTCTAGTTTGGTTTGTATTATTGTGTAATAGCAAAATGAGACTGACGTTGTGACTTGGAGATACTTCGGCCTGTGTGGCCAGATGTCCAGTTTTCCTGGTTAATTGGTATAACTTTCTTTCTAGCGCTTCTAAAAGGAACTTCCAAGCTTGGTGTCCAGGTACAGTTGACATTGACAGTTGGTGGAGCACTGAGGGGAGTGGTGAGAGCACAGGCATTCTGACTCCTCTCCTGCCAGGTTCAGGTTCACTTCTCACAACATCCGCATGTCAAATTGGACCAATCTGTGCACTCGCGGCCTTAGTTAATGACATCTTCTGTCTCTCCCCTTCTGCTGCCAATCTATGAAATGAACGTGCCTTCGCATCCTACTGCTTCCTGGGACTGGTGAGGCATCTGGCTATCCCCTGCTCACTGTAAAGCAGAATTAATTATGATCGAAGTCTGACTAATACGCTCATAAACTGCTCTCAGCATATGGAGGCTTTTGTCTATAAAACTCACTTTGTGCCGTTGGCCTCTGAGAAGTCAATCAATGAGAGCTGTTTTCTTCCAGCCCTGGGAACAGTTTGGTTTCAAAGAGTGTTCCCCCCTCCCCCACCTCCCTACCAGAAAACAAGCCCATCATTTAGTCTCCTCTTTCACCCTTAGTTTAACTGTGAATACCCTGTTTTGCAGAGTGACCTCCATCGCAGACCGGTTGAATGTGGACTTCGCTCTAATTCACAAAGAACGGAAGAAGGCTAACGAAGTAGACCGCATGGTGCTGGTGGGAGATGTGAAGGACCGGGTGGCCATCCTGGTGGACGACATGGCTGACACCTGCGGCACAATCTGCCACGCGGCTGACAAGTGAGTACGGGGAGGCAGGGGGCGGTGGGAAGGGGAGGGAACACGTAGCTAGCCGCCAGCTCAGTGCCTTAGGCCTGCGGATTCTCAGGAAAGTGAGTCGATGGGGATGGTGACAAGCTTTGGGAGATTTATCACGTGAGGCTTGAGTTGCAGTATGCATACGTTGATGAGTATTTTCTTTTTTTTCCCCATGTCACTTTTATTATGCCAAACCACAGGGAGCATAAAGTTTTCTGTTTTGACCCTTAGGTTTGTGATTCATGGCGTTAGTTACACTGGCAGTGTCGTGCCACTGTCACCACTGTATTTATTTCCAAAATGTTTTGACCACTCTGAATACTCGGCTTTTGATAGCTTTTAAAAACAAATTAAGTAGAAATGTATGGGCCTATAAAGACAGGAATCGGCCTTTCATACAGACTTGAATTGTATGAGTCCACTTGGGCTTTATTTATTTATTTGTTTATTTATTTATTTATTTTTGGATAAATACAGTGCAGTACTATAAATGTGTTTTTCTTATGATTTTCTTTTTTTAAAGAGTTCATTTTTTTATTTGAGGGAGGGGGGGAGAGAGAGAGAGAGAGAGAATGAACAAGCAGGGGCGCAGCAGTCAGAGGGAGAGGATGAAACGGAACTCCACACTGAGCAGGGAGCCCAACGCAGGACTCTGATCCCAGGACCCTGGGATCATGACCTGAGCCGAAGGCAGATGCTTCACCAAGTGAGCCACCCAGGCGCCCCTTGCCTGCGCTATTCCAAACTGTGCCTTCAGTCTGTTCTCTCTGCTGCTAGCCACCAGTATCTTACCTCCCCAGTCCATCTCTCATTGCCTTCCCACTAGCTAATCTGTCTGAAACTAAGGCTAGAGCCCATCACTCCTCTCCTTGAAAACCTTAAGTGGCTCCCCATTGCTTATAATAATCCACATCACTATGGAGAGCCTTGCTCCTCCCAATTTTTTCTTAGCCTCAAGGTGTTTGTGCCATGCACAGGGCCTGGCATATAATAGGGGCTAAGAAAGTGTTTGTGGACTGAGTAATTCCTGATTGGGAAAACAAGAGCATGGAGAATCACCCATGGAACATACTTCTAAGCCCAGCCAGGGGTATACCTTGCATCTGCCCACATTCCCATAGCTAGAATTAAGTCACATGGCCCCTCTTAACTTTGCAAGGGAGGCTGGGGAATGTAGTCCAGCCGTGTGCCCAGGATAAAAAGGCAATGGATTTTGTTGAGCCTGGCAGTCTGTGCCAGTCTTACTTCGTTAATCCAAACCAGTTCAGGTAAGTTCTTAGTCCAATTATTTCTCTTTGCCATGAACTGAATTGTGTCCCGCTAAAGTTCATGCATTGGAAGTCCTAACCTTCCAGTGATATTTGGAGATGGGGCCTTTGGGGGAGGTAACTAGGTTTAGATGAGGCCATGGTTGGGGAGGCAACCGTTGTGATGGGAATAGTGCCCCTTGTAAGAAGAGACACCCAAGAGCTTGTTCCCCTGTGTGTAGGTGCACACAGAGGTCATGTGAGTGCACAGTGAGAGATGGCAGCTGCCAACGAGCCAAGAAAAGAGGCCTCAGGGAGACATCTACCTTATCACCACCTTGATCGTGACCTCCAGAACTGAGAGCAAAAGGTCTAGCTTTTAAGGAACCCAGGCTGACTGATACACTTCCCCCCGCTAAGTCAGGTCTTCTAGTGACAAGTAAGAGTAATTCAAAGCAACTCTGCTTTTTCCTCTAGACTTCTCTCAGCTGGAGCCACCAGAGTTTATGCGATCTTGACTCATGGAATCTTTTCTGGCCCGGCCATTTCTCGCATTAACAACGCATGCTTTGAAGCAGTAGTAGTCACCAATACCATACCTCAGGAGGATAAGATGAAGCACTGCTCCAAAATACAGGTGAGGAGGAGGTTCTTGCAAAAGAAGTCTCTGTGAAGGATTTTCAGGAGGTGGTTGCCTATGGCAAGTTAGGGGTCTGGATTCTGAAGAGGTCCTCCTTCGGCTCTTAAGGGCTGACCTGTCATCAGGATCCATGACCCAAAATTGGGGGAAAAAAAAAACAAACAAAACAGCGTAAAACTTTGGAGCATCAGGACTACGTTTCGACAGACTCTGTCAGTGATGGTGATGCACACTGAGATTTGCAAGTCCGTGCTTTACACTGTGTGCGTGTCACTCTTAACTGTTGGCCCCTGCAGACACAGTGGGAAACCTTGCGGCCGGAGGGAGGGGAGGTACACCCCTCAGAACTTCTGTGTCTCTCAGAGCCTGCTCCGGAAACAGCCTAAGTTAATTACCTGGGGTTCTTGTTAAAATGCAGATTCCTTGGCTCCATCCGAGACTTACAAACTCAAGAAGTCCCGGGACCACTCTTTTAACTCCCCCAAGTGATTAGCTTAAGGGCTGTTGCGCTAAAGAACAAGGCCTTGCTTCATTAAAAGTGTGCACACGGATCCTTAGCATCCTGAAATTCATATGGAGAACACTGTGCAGAAGTTAGCTGGGGGGGTGGGGGGCGGCGCTCACGGGGGGGGGGGGGACGCAGCCCCGTGCTGCAGTTTGACAGGGAAGGCCCTCTGTCGGGCTGCTCACCAGTGTCAGCAAACGGCTCTGTCGTCCGTCTGCATGCCACTAACCTGATGCTCCTCTCCGCTCCCGTAGGTGATCGACATCTCCATGATCCTGGCAGAAGCCATCCGGAGAACTCACAACGGAGAATCCGTTTCCTACCTGTTCAGCCATGTCCCCTTATAATAGAGTAACTGCTGACGCTTTACAAAGAAAGTGAACCCCACCCCCTTGTTTACCCCTTGGTATTTGATGACAAATTCCAAATTCTACAGAAGGCCCAGCTTCCCCGGGCCAAGCTTTCTAAACCCCTCATCGGGTATATTAGCATTTCTCCTAAATGTAGAGAAAGCTGGATTGAGATGTACTGCTGGGATGTCCCCCGCCTGCCTCCTCTCATTCTGGTTTGACCCTGCCATGAGCCTTGGAGCTTTTCCTACTGGAGGGCATCATGCATAGGGGTGTTTGAATGTGCCCCGGGGAGGAGGGGGGGATGCGCAGACTACTTTGCATGTGAACACTTCAGGGTTTCCTTGGTTCAGAACTGGCAACAAAGCCACCCCGGTTCCCCCCTCCACCCTCAGCCTCTGACAAGCTCTCAAAAGTCTCTGCGAAATGACAGCAAGAACCCTGGGCAGCCCCAGCTCAGGCCGCCAAGTCCTGCAAGGCCGCTCTGGGGGGGGCGGGATTGCTCAGGGTTGGGAGGGGAGGTGGCACACAGGACCGGGACTGCTTCTAGGGAGGAAAAAGCCTGATCCTTCACCCCATGCTTAGGGATTGTGTCCCTTGGATTCTCCTTTGTACCCGATCCTTTCCATTTGGTATGACCCTTCAGCCATCTTGCCCTTCCCCTGGCCAGATGTCCTCCGGGGCACAAGAGTTCCTGGTACCACAGTCTTCTGGAAAGCAAAGTCGCTTCCTGCTGCGTAATCTCTAACATTGACACAGGATTATTTTTGCCGTAGAGTAATCTTCCTTAGCCCACTACCACCGTGGTAGTAGGTTTTAGGTGGGGTCGTGGTGCCTTTTGATTAATTTAAATATTTCATCTTCTTTCCATCTCTTTGGCCTCTCCAGTGACCTGCGATTTCTGTTAAAAAGACTGATGTTATTGTCTTCTCGTAGAGGAAACTAATAAAGTGTCTGTGTGATTTGTGTGTCCGTATCATGTCTATACTGATCTTTCTGCTCCAGGTTTGGTCTAGGGTTCTTGCTGCCCCATGATAATGCTTATTTCCATGTCTCCAGGCCATTAGCTGTGTGGTTCAGCCAAGAGAAGACCTTGGCCAAATTCTGTTCAACAGTAAGACCCTGAGAAGTCGGGTTTACCGAGAACCACGTACGGTGTGATCCTTTGCCTTACATCACGTGTCAGGCCTGCTGGATCTCTGGTGGTTCTCCCCGTGGCTAGAAATTCTGTACTTTCTCGAAAGAAGAGCATAGTTTCTATCGTTTATTCATTAGGAACCAGTTTTGCCAAATGTGAAATTTCCCTCCATCGGGAGTGGATGCACGTGTGGCATTTAATTTCAGGCCTCCTAATTAAAAACTGGGGAAGATAAATGTGTACCCTTAAAGAATGAAGTATAATGCATTCCAGAATGCTCAGTGGGTTTGTTTTGTTTTGTTTTGTTTTGCTTCGGTGCCTCATCAAATAAGGGTGCTCTTTTACTTCGGGAGAAACCACATGCTTCTGGAGCTTTCTGCAGAATGCCCCTTTATCTTTGAAGCCTGGTTATGCTTTTGTTTGCCTTGGTCACGCTTTATGTTGAATATTGGGATCTTGATTGTACAGTGAGTCCTTTGGGGGAGAAAAAGGAGGAGGGTGATTCCAAAGGGACCGAGGTGGGCTCTGAAGTATGTGCCTCTGACCCACTAGCCTTCACCTAGCTCGTCGGGCTGCTGCTCCGGGAGCTGCTGGTGGGAAGCATCTGTGCCCTAACCTGCCGATCATGAAGGTTCCTGAAGTACTGCATCTGTGGGTCAGGGCTTGCTGTGTCCGAACATTTTGACCATACTGTGGACCCCCTTGGGTCACCCAGTTCCTAGAATGAGGTGTTTTTTTTTTAAGATTTTATTTATTTGACAGAGAGAAACACAGACAGAGAGGGAACACAAGCAGGGGGAGTGAGAGAGGGAGAAGCAGGCTTCCCGCCGAGCAGGGAGCCCGATGTGGGACTCGATCCTGGGTCTCCGGGATCATGACCTGAGCCGAAGGCAGTCGCTCAACCAACTGAGCCACCCAGGCGTCCCTAGAATGAGGTTTTAAGATCACTCAGGAAGGCCCTTGGTCCCCACTTTTGGCCCCTCCGCCTGGGGGAGGGTCGGTATTCAGTCCTGTAACACCCAGCCAAGTGCCACAAGCTCCCCTAGTGAGAGAGCCCCACTGGCCCTGGAAGGCAGGTGATTCTCAGCTAGGGAATGATGGCAGGAACAAGAGTGCGGGGTGGGAGGGGGAGGCACCGAAGCCAGGAACCAGGAACGGGCCTGCCCCTATAACGGCCTGATGCCTGCTGCTGAGCAAGAAGGCATCCCCTAAGCTAACACTTATATAAAGGATTCATCGCAAATTGGGGCTGCTGGGTCTCCCTGCCAGATTGGGAATAGAAGCGTTTACTGCTGGAGAGTTTATTTAATTGGACAGTTAATAGCATGTAGCCCTTGACCTGAGAGTTATTAGGATCATGGAAAAAGCCTGCAGTTAAAAAAAGAAAAACCTAGGGCGCCTGGGTGCCTCAGTCGTTAAGTGTCTGCATCTGCCTTCGGGTTGGGTCATGATCCCAGGGTCCTGGGATGGAGCCCGACATCAGGCTCCCTGCTCCACGGGAAGCCTGTTTCTCTCTCTCTCCCAATCCTCCTGCTTGTGTTCCCTCTCTAGCTGTCTTATTCTCTGTCAAATAGGTGAATAGTAAAGAAAAAGAAAAACCTGCCCCTCTTAGCGATCTTGCCTCCTACCACCTATTAACTCTTGGTTGTGGGGGAGGGGAAGAGGGCATCTGGAAAGGAATCTGGTTATTGGAGGCACCTCCCCCACAAAGAACTCTGGAAGTGAGGATGAAGGAAGAAGTTTCTGCACTGCTGCTGAGCCCCCCACAGGGACTAAAGACCACTAAAGGAGTCAGTGCCCCTAGTGGTGAAAGTAGCCATTGCATTCGATCAGGAGTGGGAGCCAGCCTCCTACCTTTCAGTCTGCACCTCTAGCCGGATGCCAAAGCGCCCCCCACCCTTGCCCCATCACATGATAACTGAGCTCACCAGAGTCCTCTATGCTGCCCTCAATAGCTGCAAATGGGAGAAGGGAGGATTAGGATTAATACAATCATGGGGCAGGAACATACTGGAACTTAATTCACACCTCATTTTCAGGCCAAGGATTAACCTTGTGCCTGTTAGTCATTTGCTGCCTTTTTGCCAACTGCTGTCTCCCAGAAGGCTGTTCCTACAGGCTCAGCCTTTTGCAAGGAATTAGCCAAAAGAACACACCGGGGGGTATCTCCTGCCCCCACCACCTACCCCACAGCTGCTTGGAACAGGTGGCTGGCTCCTGTCATGACATAGGGTCATGGTTTAAAGACAAGAATGCCAGAGCTCAGGACTCCCCCCTCCTACTTTATTCTGCCATGTTTTGAGGCCTCTTTCTCCTGCAGATCTTTTTTTCTACTAGTCTGAGACTCCCTGTTTAAGAGTAAAGGAAATTCTGCCCGAATCCTGATGGATAAAGTTCAGTGTTCCACAGAGGTTTTGATAAAACATTTCTTTTAAGTCCCCTTTTTCAAAGTCTAGGTATTTGTGGGATAACTGTAGGGGAGCTAAGATAGCAACAGGCATATTCTGACCCAGAAGGCCCATGGTCATGATTATCTAGCTCTGTTCTCCATGGCCCCGATGATTGCAAAGGGAAAGGGCTTGTGGTGGCTGGGCAGATTCCCACCACCCCGCTCTTCCGGGGATCGCTTTGTGTCTCAGCACCAAGGGCTCCCAGAAAGAAGCCACTTCTTCCTGACCACTATCTTCCATTCCCCTCTTGCCTTGCGCTCCCGCCCGCGCACCTGGATGCCCTTAGCCTCCAAGGTTCCTAAGTCATCTTGCCATGAAGCTTCTTAGGCCCACTTGTCTTTTTTTGAGGGTGTCCCCTTGTTTTTCTGCTTGCAGAGTGATGGGAAAGGAGAGACAGAGGGGCAGGGTAGATTTTTCCATCGCAGCCCTTGGTCACCTCACCAGCTCCCCTGAGACTCAGAAACCTTGCTCCAACTTGAGTCTCTGTGAGAGTGATCCTCTTTGTTGCTGACCTACTGGATGCCCCCTGGGACAGGCTACTGTTCCTACCCATGCCCTAAGGCACCAGAGTGAGACCCTTCTCCCATTTTTCCCTCCCTGCCCCCTAGCTCTTTTCCCCAAGGCATTTCTCCAGTAGCTCAGCTACCAACTATAAAATTCCAAACAGGGGAAGGGGAAAGCTCATTTTGCAGCAAAATCAAACCATACAGCAGGGCATCTGGCCTTCATCCCATCCCCCTCCACCCTGCTTTGTGTTTTCAACTGGCTCCATTCTTAGATTTTCAAGTCCCCACTGCCACACTCACCGCGTCCACTTGTGTCGCAGCTAGGTCTTGTCGCTTCATCCATGGTGTTGCCCTGAACTCGCTCACATCTTGTGGCTCAGATCCAGGGTTTGAATATAAGACAAAAGAGGGCAGCCAGCCTTGACCAATCCATTTTGCAAGGGCAGTACATGGAACAACAGTTATCTACCTCCTCCTTGGAAGTTAGCCTGGAGCCACACTACCCAACTTCAGCCCTTACCTTCAAAGTTCTTGAGGGCAGTGTCTCTGGTGACCCCGTAGATGGGGACTCTGTGAAGCAGGGTGGGGGCTGCAGCCAGGCAGAGGAGGGCTGCCCAGTAGGAGTTGAAGCCTGGCTAAGGGCGCTTCCCCCTCCCCTCCCTTTCCTGCCTTGGTCAACCTGGCCCACGGGACCGGTCACTGCTGCCCAGCTGCCACTAGGGGGAGCCAAGCCGAGGATGGCGGGGAAATAGCTCCAGCCTTGAGAGGCACCTGCTGGTCCTCCAGGTCCCCTCTTCCCCTTAATGCCCCAGCAGCCAGGGGGATAATACGGTGCCCGATTCCCATTCATTCAGCAGACAGGAAGGGGCGCAAAGTGTAAGTGCGCAGCTCAGTGTCTTTTTGCAAACCAAGCTCTGCGCTAGATGCTAGGGACACAGAGAGGAGTCTGACAAGGTCCCCCTCCCCGAGGCGCTTTGGTCTAGAGAGGAAAACAGGGCATTAAAATTGGGTGTGATGAGGGCTATGATAAAGGAAGGGCAAGATGCAATGGGAGCACGGGGCAGAGGGGGGGAGATGTCTCAGCCAGTGCTGGGAATCAGAAAGTCATCCTGGAGAAAATTATTTTGACTTTGGAAACAGTTGATTAGAAATTCGCGAAAGGAGGAATGGAGAGGAGGATCTTTCAGGCAGACAGACTAGCATGTGCTTACGTGGGAACCCTAAAGAATCATGTGTGTGTGTCCGCGCATGCGCACATGTCCCGGTGTATGCATGTGTTTGAGGGTAGGATGGAGAGCTGTGATGAGGGATGGCGCTGCTGAGACCAGAAGGATCTTCAAAGGAGAGTGACCCGCTTTTCGCTCTCAAAAACTCCCTGGTTCGGCTAACAGTGAAAGCCTATTATAAGGTCGCCCTACTCGCGTAAAGACATACTGTGGTGCTTTAACTTAATCTAGGGAGCCAAGAGGAGCCGCTGAGGGGTTTAAGCAGGGTACTGACTGGATTGGAGTCACTCAGTTAAAGTGGTAATTATGTGAAGATCAGATTGGGTGGGCAGCTGGCCAGGAGGGCTCAATGGGCAGCCACTGCAGCCAGCAGAGAGGTAGCCCTCCATGCACCTTGACCCAAACGTCCCGGAGCAGTGGGGCTGCAAACTAGGCCAGACTTGAATATTCTGGGTGGTCGAATCCAAAGGGCAAGGAGAAGTGTATTTAGGAGGTATGGCTAAGTGAAACAGGGGTAGCAGCAGCAGGTTAACTGAGGAAGATCTACAATAACAAGGCCAGACTTGGAAGGCTACCTCAGCAACCCATCTAGGGAACGGCAATCAGAGGCTCATGGAAAGGGGGTCGGGGGGGCAAGGCTCCAGAGCTTGTGCCCATGCCGAACAGAGAGTACCTTTGCCTTTTTTTCTTAATTAAAATGTTTATTTTGAGATAATTACAGATGAACATGGAATTGTAAAAAATAATAGAGATCCCCATATGCGCTTCCACCCAGTTTCTCCCGGGGTAACATCTTGCAGAACTGTAGTGTAATATACAAATGGAATTGATTCATTGATGCAAACAAGATACAAACAGTGTCATCCCCACAAGGAGCCCACCACTGCTTCCCACCCCAGGCTCACCCTCATTAACCCCTGGCAATTAACTAACCTGTGCTCCATTTCCAAGATCTTGTCATTTCAAGAATGTGGTTATAGATAGAATCTAACAACGTGTAACCTCTTGGCTTTTTCTTTAAATTCTGCCTTATTTTCTGGAGGTTCATCCAAGTTGTCTGTTTCAATAGTTTGTTCCTTTTTAGTGCCACTAGAATTTCACGGTATACATATACCAATTTGTTTAACCGTTTACCCAGTGAAGGACATTTGTGTTTCTGGGTTTTGGCTGAGAATAAGACTACTGTTGACATTCATATATAGAATGAATGTGAACCTTAGTGTGAACCTAAGTTTTTACTTCTCCGGGATAAAGGCCCAGAAATGCAGTCACTTTGTTGTATGGTATTTGCATGTTAAGTTTTGTTTTTTTTAAGACACCCCCAAACTGGTTTTCAGAGCGGTCGTACCATTTTGCATTCCTACCAGCAATGTATGAGTGATCCAGTCTTCAAACCACTATAGGAAATAAAGATGGATGGAAATTAAGATAGACACACTAACACTTCAGCAAGGCTTGACTTTGAGCTGAACAGATTTTTCTCTCCCTCATTCTTGAATCCTCCATCTCCCCTTCACTTGTTTTTCTGTAGAAACCTTTGTTCCAGGAACTCCCTATTGATATTGACATCTCACTGACCTCAGTGTATACTTAGTAACGAGACTGGGATGGCCCAGCACCTGTGCTAGTCTAGTCATGAGACTACCTTGAAGATATGATCAAATGTGGCTGATAGCATGTACCAGATTCCTATCAAAACCACCCAGAATCTGCAGTTTTGAAACCCCTCAGCCTTTTCCTCCCTGGGCGGGTCTGCAATTTTAAAGGCATTAGCCTGCTGCAGCTTCTTTTTTCCTGGCAAAGTAATAAAACTGTACTCCTCTTAATTTAATTTTTTTAAAGATTTTATTTATTTATTTGACAGAGAGAGATCACAAATAGGCAGAGAGGCAGACAGAGAAAGAGGGGGAAGCAGGCTCCCTGCTGAGCAGAGAGCCCGATGTGGGGCTCGATCCCAGTACCCTGAGATCATGACCTGAGCTGAAGGCAGAGGCTTTAACCCACTGAGCCACCCAGGCACCCCTAATTTAAATTTTTGAGAGAGAGAGAGAGAGAGAGAGGCGCGCGCAAACGGGGATGGAGGGGCAGAAGGAAAGAGAGAGAATCTTAGAACTTGGGGCTCATCCCATCCTGAGATCTGCACCCTAGCCAAAATCAAGAGTCAGATGCCCAGCCACCCAGGCACCCCTATCATTCTTCTTAACCCACAAACTCTGTCTTTGTGTTCTATTTCAGATCAGAGCCCAGAGGTTGGTTTTCCACAAGAGTTTCTCTGCATCCTCACCAGCATTCAATGTTGGCATTCATTTTTTTTTTTAATTTTAGCTAGGTGTGTGGTGATGGCTCATTGTGGTTTTCGTTTACATTTCCCTAGTGGCTAATGGTGTTGAACGTCTTTTCACGTGCTTATTTGCTGTCTTTCTATCCTCTTTGCTGGAGTGTCTGTCCAATCAAGTCTTTCAAAGCTCTCTATTTTAGCTGATTCCCTCTGACAATGTTTCAGCCCTGGAAGGGGAAATTGATATCATCTCAGGACTGCCAGCTGGGGGTTGAAATACAGGTCCCACTCAGCGTGTGATTGGGAGTGACAGCTTCCGTGTGCTCCCCACACTACCTCCACTGACACCACAAGCTTGGAGGAATGCGGACTCGCTACTGCTAGATGATGGTGAAAATCTTAAAGTCTCCAGATCTGATACTACTCAGCAGGAAGCATAGTTAATATTGCCTAGTGGGGATGGAATTCCGGGCGCCCCGTGTGGTCTCCACTGGTAGCGCTAGAGAGGGGAACCTCATTATCATTCAACCAGATGAAAGCCCCGCCTCTCTACTCGCTCAGCCTTCTCTGACACCCCTTGGCAGTAGGTGCAGACAAGGGCTTGGGGTGCTCATTACAGCCTGAAGTCCAAGTCTCTGTTGCCTGTGTGGCCACAGTTTTTCTTGTGCCCTTTGGCTTCAATAGACAGATTGATACCTAACATTTTCTGTTTTCTTAAGCTGTCCCTTTCCTAGAGAGAGATGCCTTTTGCTGGGTTTTTTTTTTGTTTTTTTTTTTTTTGGTTTTTTGGTTTTTTGGTTTTGTTTTTTTTTTTTTTTTTTTTTGCCTGAACCCACTAAAACATGGGGTGCCTGGGTGGCTCAGTTGGTGGAGCATCCAACTCTTGGTTTTGGCTCAGGTCATGATCTCCAGGTCGCAGGATCGAGCCCCACGTGGGGCTCCACACTCAGTGGGGAATTTGTTTGAAATTCTCCCTCTCCCACTGCCCTTCCACCCACTCGTGTGTGCACACATGTGTGCATGCGCTCTCTCTAAAATAAATAAATAAATAAAATCTTTTTTAAAAATGCAAAAAACAAAAAACAGAACCCGACCAGCACTCTCGTGGATCATTTCAGGCACTGCTCTCTGCAGCAGAGTAGCTACTACCTCTATGGTTCTTACCTGGCTGGCCTAGCAGAAGGGCATCAACAGCTTGAGGCGCACTCTGCCTTCTTTCCAGTGTGTGTGCACGCATGTCACAAGCCCTCTTGTGTGTAGGCTTGCGGATTTGGGCACACAGCTTTTGTCAATCTGACTTCCTTGCCTACACCTGTGGGTTTGAATGTTCTTCATAGACCCGGATTCAAATTTGTGTTCCATTATTTACCAAGAGTGACTAAGAGTGTGGGCTTTGAAGTCAAACCTGAGTTCAAATCCCAGCTCCACCACTCCTCAGCTGTGTGGTCCAGAAAGGGGCAATAATAGTATAGACCTTGAGGGGCAACTGGGTGGCTCAGTCATTAGGCGTCTGCCTTCAGCTTGAGTCATAGCCCCAGAGTCCCGGGATTGAGCCCCACATTGGGCTTCCTTCTTGGCAAGAAGCCTGCTTCTTCCTCTCTTACTCTTCTTGCTTGTGTTCCCTCTCTACCTGTGTTTCTCTCTGTCAAAATAATAATAATAATAATAATAATAAATATAGACCTTGAGATGGTGGTGTGAGGATGAAATGAGACGGCTGGTGCAAAGTGCTTAGAACGGTGCTTGATGCATTACCCCCACAGAGTATTATCATTATTAGCAGTAAGACCCTTGTGAATATTGATACAAATTCTAGCAAGCACCTGGTAAGGTTCCTGGCACTCAGTAGGCATGAGTTTGCCTCCTTTTCCCTGCAGGGAGCAGCAAGAAGTTAGTACCAACCGTAACTTTGTTCCCATGGGTTGGAGGGAGGGAAGGAGGGAAAAGCTTCCGGGGGGGAGATTAACTGTGTTCTGCTGAGAATATGCAACACGCTCCCTTTTGACAAACTTCCTTTCCCTGCTGAGGAACAGTGTCAACTCCCACTGCCTCTCTTCAAGGCCCTACTCAGAACCCTGTCCATGAAGGCCTGGATGGAGTAGAAAGCAATGGGGGAAGAAAGCCAGCCTATTTCTGTACATTGAGGCCTGCCTACCTCCCTCGCTCGGAAACTGTTCTACTTCCCTCTTAGTCTGGCAGAGTAAAGGTTCTGGAAGTTTCCACGTCAGCACAACCCCACGTCCTGTGAATCTGTGCGTCCTTTCCTCTCTCTGGCAGATAGTACGGGCTCTCGTGCCCAGGCCTGCCTTGGAGAAGGCCCAAAGGGCCTCTCAGTGCCCCCATTTTAAAACCATGCCACTGTATATTTCTGTGAGGAGGGAAAGAAAGAGTATGCTGAAGTTAAACAGAGCCAAGGAATTCCAGATGCCCAAAGTTTGGGGGGGTCGGCTACACTAATAACAGTGTGATTTATGAACTCCTGATCACCTTGTTCAGCTGCAGAGAAATTAGCCACAGCCTCCAGATTTACAGCGTTGCCCTTCTCTCTGCAGACAGCAGAGGGCCTCATTAGCACAAACTCAATGTCATTGGCAAATCAATGTGAAGGGAGGTTTGCCAAGGTTCTAGAAGCACAGTTAAACTTTGATTAACAGAAATGTGCACGAAAATTAGCTGTTCGGCTGAATTCTTGCTCTCTCTTTCTCAAAAAAAAAAAAAGAGAATTGTATGAGCTAATAGGGGCTGAGAAAACCTTATTGTTCCACTCTTTGTAGTTGAAATGCATGCAAAATTCCCACACTGTCTTCATGGCCTCAACTAGTAATAGGTGCCCTGGGTAGGGTTGCCTGCTTTTGAAAAATAAAAATACAGAATGTCAAATACAGGATATCATGTCATTTAAAAAAAAAAAGACTTTGGGGATGCACAGGGTGGCTCAGTTGGTTAAGCGTCTGCCTTGGGCTCAGGTCATGATCTTGGGGTCCTGGGATCGAGCTCCCTCCCCAAGCTGGGCTCCCTGCTCCACAGGGAGTCTGCTTATCTCTCTCCCTCTGACCCTCCCCGCCCTCGCTCATGCTCTGTCTTTCACTTTCTCTCTCAAATAAATAAATAAAAATCTTAAAAAAATAATAAGAAGAAGAAGACTGAAAGATGGAGAGAGGAAGGCAGGGTCCTCATAACCCAGACAAGAGCGTAGTGGGAAGTGTTCTGGATTTTCTTTTTGCCTTGCATATTCTGGGCTCAGCACTGGAGACACAAGCAACCCAGAAACGCCAAGGGGCTCGGACAAAAGAAACCCTTACAAAATCCACCTCTTTCTAGGCAAAGGAACAGGAAAAGAGACAGCCTAACAAGACAGAAAACTAACAGACAATAATTGCTCTAGGGCAACCGGATGTGGCAAAGCAAACCAGCTCTACCTGCCCCAAGTCAGCAAAGACCCAGGGGGAAGCCAAGATTTCCACTCTTTTAGGCTGTAAGGAGGTGTCCCCAACCTCCCCCAGGGTGGTTTCGGAAAAGGTCTAGCATGCCCCCCACCTGGGGCTTTTTGCACCAGGCCATAGCAAGGCCCCTCACCCCATATTGTCAATGGGGGTACTCCTGCCCCTCAAAGAGGGGCCTTGTAGGGATCCTGAACTCCCACTCCTGTTCAGCCTCTGGGTGTTACTGGAGCCTGAATGGGAACCCTGGACTTCTATCTCACCCAGCTCATTATGAGACCACATCTCTTCTCTCCCTGGTGTGGTGTCTGAGGAAGCTAGCTGAAATAGAAGCTTTAAAAAAGATCAGAGTCTCATAACACCCCACATGTCCAAGCAGCAATAAAAAAATGACTCGTATTTTCAAGAACCAGGAGGGTCTCAGGCTCACTGAGAAAAGACAATCAATAGATGCCAACCCCAGGATGACAGAGATGTTAGAATCATCTGACAAAGATTTTAAAGGAGTTGTCATAAAAAATGCTTCAATGAGCAAACACAAACATGCTTGAAACTAGTAAAAAATCATAGGCCGTCTTAGCAAAGAAATAGAGATATAAAAGGACAACTGGAGATTTTAGAACTGAAAAATACAAACCAAACCAAACCAAAAAAGACAAAGACAAAAACCCAGCGGCTTAGCTCAACAGCAGAATGGAGGGGTCAGAGGAAAGTATCAGTGAGTGAACTTGAAGACAGAACAACAGAGGTGACTCATTCTGAACACCAGAGAGAAAATAGATGGAAAGGAAAAAGAACGAAACTTGGGGGGACTCGTATGGCTCTGACCAAAAAAATCTGACCTTCATGACTTCAGAGTTCTAGGAGAGGTGAAAGAGAATGCATCTTAAAAGGTACTAGAAGCAATAATGGCAGAAAACTTCCTAAATTAAGAAAAAAACAAAAAACAAAAAAACTACACACACACACACAATATACACCAACAGATTAAAGAAACTGAGTGAGCCCCAAATAGGATAAACCCAAATATAATCCACACTGGAACACATCACACTCACGCTTCTAAGACCCAAGGGACAAAGAAAAAAAATCCCAAAAGTAGAGAGAGATAAATGATACTTTGCCTATAGGGGAAAAATTCAAACGACAGCAGATTTTCCTTCAGAAACCATGGGGCCAGAAGGAAGTTCTGACAGAAAACTATCAACCCAGAATCCAATGTAAATACTCTTCAGGAACGAACGGGAGAAATCAAGGCATTCTTTATATGAAGGAAAGCGAAGAAGAGTGTGTCATCATCAGACCTACTCTGAAAGACTGGCTAAGGGAAATTCTCTGAACAGAAAGGAATTGACAGAAAAAGGAACAGACTCTTGGAACATCACAAAAGAAGAAAAACACAATAAGCCCAAATATGGGTAAACACAATAGAAATCCTTCCCCTCCTGAGTTTTCTAAATCAGGTTTGATGGTTGAAGCAAAACTCATAATCCTGTCTGATGTGGCTCTCAATGTACATAGAATATTGAAGACAGTTATATGCTGGTCGATTATACTTCAATAAAGCTAGAAAAAATTAATGGATAGGATGAAAGACAATTATGAATGAGGAAGGGTAAAGGGACATAAAGGGAGATAAGATTTTTATGTTTCACTCAAAATGGTAAGATGTAGACATCAGTAGCCTGTGATCAATTATGTATATTTTATATCATGCCCAGAGCAGTCGCTAAAAAAGTTACAGAGATGCAGCCCAAAGCTCTATAGATATGGGCATACCTTGCTTTATTATGCTTTACAGATTTTTCAGAAGATTTTGTTTATTTATTTGAGAGAGAGAGTGAGCAGGGGAAGGGGCAGAAGGAGAAGCAGCGGACTCCCCACCAAGTAGGGTGCCCATCATGGCACTCGGTTCCAGGACCCTGGGATCAGGACCCAAGCCCAAGGCAGACACGTAATCCACTGGCACCCCAGCTTTGAGGATGTTAAAGGTTTCTGGAGACTTTACATGAAGCAAGTCTTTGGGGGCCATTTTCCCAACAAGATTTGTTCATTTCGTGTCTGTGTGTCACATTGTGGTAATTCTTGCAATATTTCAAGTTTTTCCATTATTACATGTTATAGTGATTAGAAATCAGTGATGATGACTCCCTGAAAGGTGGTTAGTCTTTTTAGCAATAAAGTATTTTTAAATTAAGGTGCATACTTTTTTTAGACATAATGCTATCACACACTTAGTAAATGATGAAATAGTGTAAACATGACTTTTATACACACCAGGAAGCCAAAAAAAAATTCATTTGACTCACTTTACTGTGATAGTCACTTTATTTGTGGTGGTCTGGAACTGAACCCCCAATACCTCTGACATATTCCTATAATTAAAATAGAATTCTAAAAATGGTAAAAGCAACATACAGGTAGTTAGGGAAAAGAAACAAAAACAGAACAAACAGGAAACCAACAATAAAATGGTGGTCTTGATTTCCAAGGTAGCTAGCAAATAATTACATTTGTTGTATCTGGCCTAAACACACCAGTTAAAAGCCCTAGATTGGCATAGTGGATTTTTTAAAAAAAACATGAAAATTATATGTCAAATTGATTTAATTTTAAAAATCACATAGAGGACGCCTGGCTGGCTCAGTCGGTGGAGCAGGTGACTCTTGATCTCAGGCTGTGACTTTGAGCCCCACATTGGGTATGGAGGTTACTTAAAAATACAATCTTTTACTTATTTTTGTTTGTTTGTTTTTAAAGATTTATTTATTTGAGAGAGAAAACAAGCAAGCACAAGCAGGGGGAGCAGCAGAGGGAGAGAGAGAAGAAAGCTCCCCACCCAGCAGGGAGCCTGACATGGGGCTCAGTCCCAGGACCCTGGGATCACGACCAGAACAGATGCTTAACCGACTGAGCCACCCAGGCTCCCCCCAAAATAAAATCTTTAAAAGTAATAATCTTAAATTTTAAAAATCTTCTAATTTTTTTGAAACACGAAGTATACCAGATTGATATTAGCCAGACTTATAGTGATGAACATTTTGCAGTACATACACACATATTGAATCATTACGTTGTGCCCTGAACCCTACTAGAATGTCGGATGCCAATTACATCTCAATTTTTTTGATGTTATAAAACATTCTGGATGTACAGCTGAATTTGAATTTCAGATAAACAAGGACAAATTTCAAAGTGTAAAGTATGTCCCATGCAACAGCTATCTGAAATTCCCCATAGCCACCATTTTCTTACCAGTTTTTTTTTTTTAATTTCTCCTACAAATCAACAGCAGGAAGAGAAATAAGCAGTTTAACTCATGCGTCCCCTCCAAGAAAACGGAGATTACTGCCCAAGAGGCAGATTTCTCTCCCAGGATTATTGTGTGGATTAATTGAGCTCATAGGAACGAAAGCCCTTAGCACCCAGGAGCTGCTCCAAAAATGTTACTTTCCTCCTTTCCTGAACCATCAAGAACTTTC
The DNA here is from genome assembly GCA_004023965.1 of Spilogale gracilis. NCBI lineage: Eukaryota > Metazoa > Chordata > Mammalia > Carnivora > Mephitidae > Spilogale > Spilogale gracilis. The sequence continues at coordinate 45,081 of PITA01012963.1, forward strand.
GGACATCCTCAGCCTGGCTGTGGCTCTGAGATAAAACCCAGCTGACCCTCTGGACGCTGAATGTCATTATTATTTCAGTAACTAGAATAGGAACTAAAATTCGGTAACTCGAATTTTATCAAAAAGTATAAGACATGGTTAACACAAATCCTGGCGGTTCAAAACGGTATTCGGACTAAAAGGAAATCTCTCTCCCATCCCGGGCCACAGTCCTCCACTTCCTCTCCCTAGAGGCAACCTCTGTTACTAATGCATCCTCCCAGAGGAGTTCCATGCATAATGTATACCTATATATAACCCTCTTTTTTCCCACCAGTGTGAACATACTAGATGTACTGTTTTGCACCTTCACACGCTATTTTTAGCTCCTAATTGCCTGGCTGCAGTGGGATCCAGGCAGTTGATCCTGAGGGTCCTTATGAAAAACAGCCCTTTGAAACTCGTTGCTACCGCTATTGTGAGGATGTTGTCAAGGATGTCGTTCATTGTATCCCACGGCATCCTCTCTGAGGACCCCCGGGAGGAATTCCTGTCTGATCTTAGTACTAAGAACAGTTGCCCTTCTGAGCAATGAGTTTGTTTTTATCTCCTGGACATTGTGAATTGTGTAACGACAAGGTTTCCCCTTTCCTGTTGGCTGCTAGAAAGCTTAGAGTCAACCTTGGGGCCCACCCCTCGTAGGAGAAGAGACTTTTACAGTGTGCATCTCTACCCTGATTCTTGGCTCTGCTTTCTGCCCGCCCTTCTTTGGCTAGCTTTAATTTTTGGTGCCCTGACTTATCTTGTGTATCCTTGCAAGCGGACTGGATATCTTTTTTGAGAAAAGGGGAAGTTGGAATAATTAAATAACCGCCTGGCTTTACTCATTCTCTCTGGTGGTCCCCACCTACCCCTCATTATCCCCATCATATCCTTCCAGCAGCTTCCCAGCGCTCCCTTCTGGTCTGCTTAGCAAGGACTCTCCCCTCCAACCTTCTATCCCAGCTGGCCTCCATTGCTCTTGGGCCTTGGGTGGCGGGGAGGGGGGCTTTCTTGCTTGTCATTGCCACCATCCCCACCCCTGGACACTGTGCTCACCTCCATATGCATTGTGGGCAGCTCTTCGAGGCTTGATTTAATCATTCTAGAACTGAAGACTCTGGCGCCTAGCCACACATTAGAACCATTCTCCATCCATCCAAGATTCCAGCCAGACTGGCCGTTTGGTAACGTCAGTATTATATGCTATAAGAACAGAGTCATCCCAGGCCTACGTTATCTGTTGGGACCAAGAGAGTGTTCTATAGAAGAGATGAATTCTTTTTGCTAGTAGCTGCATCTCAGATGACCTTGATTCCCAGGTGAAGGGTTTGAATAACCAGAAACCCAGAGTGATCTCTGGAAAAGAGCTTGAAGACGTTAGAGAAAACTTAGGAGCCCCAAGTACTGTTCGTAGACCCACTATCTGAGTGGCTGGTCAATGTTGGACCAGTCCTGTCCCCTCTCTGGATCCTAGGTTTCTAATCCCTAAAGATGAAAAGATCAGAGGATCTTAGGGGCACTTGGGTGGCTTGGGTGGCTAAGCATCTGCCTTTGGCCTGGGTCATGATCCCAGAGTTCTGGGATCGAGCCCAGCACTGGCTCCCCATTCGGCGGGGAGTCTGCTTCCCCCTCTCCCTCTGCCCCTTCCCTGGCTCATGCTCTCTTGCGCACGAGCATGCTCTCTCTCTCAAATAAATAAAATCCATTTAAAAAAAGAGAAAGATTAGAGGATCTTTAAGGGCTCTTCCAGCTTTGGCAGTCCTTGGGTACATGCTTCTGACCACACTTTTCATGACCTCTGTCCACACCCTCATGTTCCAGGCATTTCCCAGCGATCTCGGCAGATGCGCTCATCCCTTGCTGCTGCAGATATGCCTGGACTGGGCTCTATCATAAGACATTTCCAGGACTTGGTCATAGAAGGGAGGGTCCTGCAATTACCAATCTTCTAAACTGGTGAAGATGCCCCTGTAGGCTATGGTAGCCTGCATGTCAGTGTAATACAGTAAGACGTTCAAGCAAAAGCCAGTGAGAAGGTCTGATAGGTCCGCTGCTTAGCTACTTGATTTTCCACTTGATGCACCTGCAGGAGTGTCCATTTCACACTAGCAGCACTGTGGCTAGTGGCTGGTCTGGACCATAATGTGCTGTGCTCCTGATTCGCACAATGATATTCCCATTAGGGCAGACAGTGCTCAGAAGTTCCTAAGTGCTCTTTCCCATGGAGTGGTTATTTTTCTTAAATATATATTTTTAAAATTCAGAAACCACTAAGACATACGGAGACAACTGCTGATTCTCAGACTTCGTTCTTGAATGCAGTCAGGAGCCAGTCCTATTCAAAACGCATTCAATGAAGGAACTCATTCTTCATAAAAACCCAGTGAATTTGGGACCATTATTTTTCTTAAAGATTTTATCTATTTATTTGACAGAGACAGAGAGAGACAGCAAGAGAGGGAACACAAGCAGGCAGAGTGAGGAGGGAGGGAGAAGCAGGCTTCCCGCGGAGCAGGGATCCTGAAGTGGGACTCCATCCCAGGATGCTGGGATCATGACTTGAGCCAAAGGCAGACACTTAATGACTTGAGTCACCCAGGCGCCCCAGTTGGGACCATTATAGTGAACACCTTTGTAGCCATGACTCAGACTCAACAAATGTTCACTTTTTGCCATTTTTACCTTAGATCCTTTGAAAAAATTCAAACATCACCGAAACAGCCAGCACTCCCCATTGGCTGCCATCTTCTAAAGTTGGTGGTTGGTGAGGGTGTGTCAGCTTTGTCTTTGTGCTTTTACTACATAGTGTATATCCATATGTATGTAACACAGATGTCTGTTTTTTAATTTTGCATGGTGTCATCATAGATATTCCATTTTTTAAATTGTTCTTTTAAAAAAGATTTTACTTATTTATTTATTTATTTGAGAGAGACAGAGAAGGAGGGCATAAGGAGGGGGAGCAGCAGAGGGAGAGGGAGAAGCAGGCTCCCCACTGAACAGGGAGTCCAGTGCCGGGCTCAATCCCAGGACCCAAGCCAAAGGCAGATGTTCAGCCAACTGAGCCACCCCAGGTGCCCCTGTACATTTCCTTTTGAAATTTGAGTGGTTAATTTTGTTGCTATAGTGGATGGCTTTTGTTCATGTAGCTTCCAGATGTTATAAAGTTAGGGCCATCTAGACCTTCCTTCACCATAGGGCTCCTAATTCCCTCACAGCCTTGGGCTTGGAGAGGTCTTCCCATCAATTTCTTCAGTCCCTAGAGCTTCACTAATTACCTGTGGAGTGGTTGACATACAAATCTGTGTATACAGCCAGACTTTTCTCCTGATCTCTAAGCCCATACATCCTTGTCCTAACTAGACACTCTTGTCTGGATGTCTTAAAGGCACCTCAGGTTCAACCTGCATCAGATTGAACTCTTTTCCACTTACCTCTCTAAAACAAACACAACTCTTGAAAGTGTCTATGCTCATGGTTTTGATGTCTCGCTTCCCATCCACTCGTGTTTTTTGAACCCATTCATTCCCGAACTCATTCTCATCTAGCTTCCATTCTCACCTCTTTACCAAAACTGTTCTTTTTAAAAACTTTTTTCAAAATTGAAGAAAAATTGACATACAATTTTATTTTTTTTTAAATATTTATTTATTTATTTATTTGACAGAAAGAGACACAGCAAGAGAGGGAACACAAGCAAGGAGTGGGAGAGGGAGAAGCAGGCTTCCCGCGGAGCAGGGAGCCCGATGCAGGGCTCAATCCCGGGACTCTGGGATCATGACCTGAGCTGAAGGCAGACGCTTAACAACTGAGCCACCCAGGCGCCCTGACATACAATTTTAGTTCCAAGTTTTTACCTCTCCCTCCACCCTCCTCTTCTCTGGCAACCTCCAGTTTGTTCTCTGTATCTATACTTGTTTTGTTTGCTCAGTTTGTTTTGTTTTTTAGATTCTGCATATAAGTGAAATCCTATGGTATTTGTCTTTCTCTGTCTGGTTTATATCACTTAGCCTTATATCCTCCAGGTTTATCCGTGTTGTGGCAGAGGGCAAGATTTCATTTTTTATGGTCAAGTAATACTCCATTGTATTTATTTACCACATCCTCTTTATCCTTCTATCTGTTGCTGGACATTTCTGGTTGCTTCCGTATCTTGGCTATTGTAAATACTGCTGTGCTGAACATAGGAATGCACATATCTTTTAAATTCATGTTTTTGTTTTCTTGAGATAAACACCTAAAGTGGATTGTCGAATCTTATGGTACTTCTACTTTTAATTTTTGGAGGAGCCTTCATATTATTTTCCATAATAGCCGCACCAATTTACATTCCCACCAACATTCTATAAGGGTTCCCTTGTCTCCACATCCTTGCCAATGCTTGTGATTTCTTGTCTTTTTGATAATAGTCATTTTGATGTGTGAGGTGATATCTCCTGGTTTTGACTGGCAGTTCACTACTGATACATGATGCCGAGCATCTTTTCATGTGTTTCTTGGTCAGCTAGATGTCTTCTTTAGAAAAATGTCTATTCAAGTCCTGTCTGTTTTTTATTTTTTTTAACCTTTTTAAAGAAAAATTTTTTTACTTATTTGTCAGAGAGAGAGAGTGAGAGCACAAGCAGGGGGAACAGCAGATAAAAGAAGAAATAGGCACCCCGCTGAGGAAGAAACCCGAAGTGGGACTTGATCTCAGGACCCTAGGATCATGACTTGAGCAGAAGGCAGATGCTTAACTCACTGAGCCACCCAGGCGCCCCACTCTGTCCATTTTTTAATTAGACTTTGTTGTTGTTGTTTTTTTGTTTCTTTTTGATATTGAGTTGTAGGACTTCTTTATATATTTTGGATGTTAACTCCTTATCAACAATATTATTTGCAAATATATTCTCACATTCGGTATGTTGCTTTTTCATTTTATTGATGGTTTCCTTTACTATGCAAAATCTTTTTATTTTTTATTTTTTAAAATATTTCATTTACCGGGGCGCCTGGGTGGCTCAGTTGGTTAAGCGACTGCCTTCGGCTCAGGTCATGATCCCGGAGACCCCGGATCGAGCCCCACATCGGGCTCCCTGCTAGGCGGGAAGCCTGCTTCTCCCTCTCTCACTCCCCCTGCTTGTGTTCCCTCTCTGGCTGTGTTTCTCTCTGTCAAATAAATAAAATCTTAAAAAAAAATATTTCATTTACCTATTTGAGAGGGGGGAGGGGCAGAAGGAGAGGGTGACACAGGCTCCCCACTAAGCACAGAGTCAGATGCGGGGCTCAATCCCAGGACCCTGAGATCATGACTTGAGCCAAAGTCAGACACTTAGCTGATTTAGCCCCACAAAAGCTTTTTTGTTCGGTTCAGTCTCATTTATTTATTTCTGCTTGTCTTATCCTTGCCTGAGGAGACAGATTCAAAAGATATCACTGTAACCAACATTAAATAGCTTACTGCCTATGTTTTCTTCAAGCATTTTCTTCTAGGATTTTTTTCTGGTTTCAGGTCTCACATTTAGGTCTTTAATCTATTTTGAGTTTATTTTTACCTCTGGTATAAGAAAGTGGTCCAGTTTCATTCTTTTGTGTGTAGCTGTCCAGTGTTTCCAGCAGCATTTATTGAGGGGACTATTTTCCCCCCACTGTATATTCTTGCCCCTTTTGTCATAGATTCATTAACCATGTAAGTGTGGGTCCATTTCTGCGGTTTCTATTCTGTTCCATTGATCCCTGTGTCTGTTTTTGTGCTGGTACCACACCATTTTCATCACTACAGCTTTGTAGTATAGTTTGAAATCTGAGAGCTTGATGCCTCCAGCTTTTTGTTGTTGTTGTTGTTTGTTTTTTGGTTGGTTGTTTTTTTTGTTTGTTTTTTTCCTCAAGCTTGCTTTGGCTATTCAGGGTCTTTTGTGGTTTCATACAAGTTTTAAGATTATTTGTTCGAGTCCAAGAAAGAATGTCATTGGTATTTTGATAGGGATTGCATTGAATCTGTAGATTCCTTTGAGTGGTATATGCATTTTAACAGGATTCATTCTTCCAGTCCATGGGCATGTTGTATCTTCCCATTTATTTTGTTGTCTTCAATTTCTTTCATCAACATGTCACAGTTTTCAAAGGACAGGTCTTTCACCTCGTTGGTTAAATGTATTCCTAGATATGTTATTCTTTTGGATGCAATTGTAAATGGGATTGTTTTCGTAATTTCTCCTGCTGCTTCATTACTAGCATATAGGAATGCCAGGGATTTCTGTATATTGATTTTGTATCCTACAAGCTTACTGAATTCATTTATCAGGCCTAATAGTTTTTTGGTGCTCTTTAGGCTTGCTATATATAGTGTCATATCGCCTGCAAATAGTGAAAGTTTGACTTGTTCTTTTTTTTTTAAAGATTTTATTTATTTATTTGACAGAGAGAAACACAGCGAGAGAGGGAACACAAGCAGAGGGACTGAGAGAGGGAGAAGCAGGCTTCCAGCTGAAGCAGGGAGCCCGATGTGGGACTCGATCCCGGGTCTCCAGGATCATGACCTGAGCCGAAAGCAGTCACCTAACCAACTGAGCCACCCAGGCGCCCCTGACTTGTTCTTTACCAATTTGGATGCCTTTTATTTTTTTTTCCTTGCCTGCTTGCTGTGGCTAGGATTTCCAATACTGTTGAGTAAAAATGGCAAGAGTGGGCATCTTTGGCTTGTTCCTTAATGTAGAGAAAAAGCATACAAGGTCTTTATTATGTTAAGGTATGTTCCCTTGCAGACCCACTTTCTTGAGGCTTGTTATCATACATAGGTGTTGGATTTTGTCAAATGCTTTTTTAAAGGTTTGTTTATTTATTTGAGAGAGGAAGAGAGTGGATGGGTGAGGGGTAGAAGGAGTGAGAAAGAGAGAATCTCAAGCAGACTCCCCGCTGAGCATGGAGCCTGAAGCGGAGCTTGATCCCAGGACCTGAGCCAAAACCAAGAGTCGCAAGCCTCCAGGCTCCCTGTATTTCCTCTTTAATTTCTTCATTGACTTATTGGTTATTTAGAAGCATGTTGTCTAGTCTCCAATTTTGTTTTTTCCGGACTGGAAAAAACAGTCAGTTACGTATCTGCCTTTGGCTTAGGTCATGATCCCAGGGTCCTGGGATGGAGTCCTACATATACCTCCCTGCTCAGTGGGGGGAGTCTGCTTCTCCCTCTCCCTCTGCCACTCCCCCTGATTGTGCTGTCTGTCTGTCTCTCTGTCTCTCTCTCTGTCAAAAAAATAAGTAAAATCTTAAAAAATTGGGGCACCTGGGTGGCTCAGTTGGTTAAGCGACTGCCTTCGGCTCAGGTCATGATCCCAGGGTCCTGGGATCGAGTCCTGCATTAGGCTCCCTGCTCAGTGGGAAGTCTGCTTCTCCCTCTCACACTCCCCCTGCTTTTGTTCCCTCTCTAGCTGTATTTCTCTCTGTCAAGTAAATAAATAAAATCTTAAAAATAAATTAAGTGCCCTCCTTAATTTTCATCACCTATTCACCCATCACCCCATTTACCTTCCTTCTGGTAAACTTCAGTTTGTTCTCTACAGTTAAGAGACTGTTTCTTAGTTTGTCTCCTTTTTCCTTTGCTTGTTGGTTTTATTTCTTAAATTCTACATATGTGTGAAATCATACATACTCTACAGTTTTTAAATGAAATATTCTGTATATATCTATTAAGCCCATCTGGTTTAATACATTGTTTAAGAGAATGTTTCCTTATTCATTTTATGTCTGGATCATCTATTGATGTAAGTGGGGGTATTAAAGGTCCCTACTGTTACTGCATTACTGTCCATTTCTCCCTTTGTGTCTATTAATATTTGTTTTATATATTTAGGTGCTTTTATGTTGGATACATATATATCTGCAAGTGTTCTATCTTCTTGTTGGACTGATCCCTTTATCATTATATAATGCCCTTTTTCATCTCTTGTTACCCCCTGTGATTTAAAGTCACTTTGGTCAGATACAAGTAACACTTCCCCAGCTTTCTGTGACCATTTGCATGGAATACCTTTTCCCGTCCCTTCTCTTTAAGTTTGTGTGTGTCTTAGATTTGAAGTGAATCTCTTGTAAACAGCATATAAATGGATCTGGGTTTTTTTTTTAAGATTTTATTTCTTTATTTCAGAGAGAGAGAGAGAGAGAGAGTGAGTGAGTGAGAGAGCATGAGAAGGGAGAGGGTCAGAGGGAGAAGCAGACTCCCCACTGAGCAGGAAGCCTGATGTGGGACTTGATCCTGGCACTCCGGGATCATGCCCCTGAGCAGAAGGCAGTCGCCCAACCAACTGAGCCACCCAAATGCCTTGTTTTTTTGTTTTTTAATACATTCAGCCACCCCACGTCTTTTGATTGGAGCAGTTAGTCCATTTACATTTTAAATGTAAATTTTGTTGTTTCTTGCCATTTTGTTGATTGTTTTTTTTTTATGAGAGAGGAGAGAGAGAGAGAATGAGACCATGAGAGGGGAGAAGTCAGAGGGAGAAGCAGACTCCCTGCAGAGCTGGGAGCCTGATGTGGGGCTCGATCCCGGGTCTCCAGGATCATGACCTGAGCCGAAGGCAGTGGCTTAAACAACTGAGCCACCCACGTGGCCCATTGTTAATTGTTTTTCGGTGTTCTTTTTTTGCTCTTTTCCCTCTCACTTTGATGACTTTCTTTAGTGTTCTGTTTGGATTCCTTTCCCTTTATTTTGTGTGTATCTATTATAGGTTGTTGGTGTGCGGTTATCGTGAAGTTCATATATAACAACCTATATATATATAGTAGTCTATTTAAAGTTGGTGGTCACTTCAGTTTGAGCACTCTTTTTTAAGGATTTTGTTTTTTTTTTTTAATTTGAGAGAGTGAGCAAGAGAGAGAGAGAGAGAGAGAGCTGATAAGTGTGGGGGGAAGGGTAGAGGGCGAGGAAGAAGCTAACTCCCTGCTGAGCAGGGAGCCCAATCCAGGACCTTGAGATTGTGAAAGGCAGATAGTTAACTGGCTGAGCCACCCAGACACCCCTAAGTTTGAGCACATTCTAAAAGCACTACACTTTTACTCCCCTTCTGCACATTTTATGTGTTTGATGTCATATTTTACATCTTTTTGTGTGGGTGTGTGTATCCCTTAACAAATTGTTATAGACATGATTGATTTTAAAACTTTTGTCTTTCAACCTTCAAATTAGCTTTACAAGTGGTCGGTTTACCACTTTTACTATATATTTGCCTTTACCAGAGGGAATTTTTTCTTTGATATATTTTTCTATGTCTGGCTTTGGCCTTATTTTTCTAGTTAAAAAAGTCCCTTAATATGTCTTATAAAGCCGGTTTAGTGGTGATGAACTCTAGCCTTTGCCTGTCTGGGAAACTCTTTATCTCCCCTTAAATTGTGGATCATTACCTTGCCAGGTAAAATATTCTTGGTTGTAAGTTTTTTCCTTTTAGCACTTGGAATATATCAAGCTACTTTCTTCCAGCCTATAAAATTTCTGCTGACAATTCTGCTGAAAATTTTATGGGCTTCCCTCATATGTAAATAATTACTTTTCTCTCATGGCTTTTAAGATTCCCTCTTTATCTTTAATTTTTGACATTTTAATTATAATATGTTTTTGTGTAGTTCTCTTTGGGTTTGTCTTGTTTATGACTCTCTATCATTCCTGGACCTGGATGTGTGTTTTGTTCTCCAGGTTAGGGAAGTTTTCAGAAGTTACTTCTTCAAATCAGTTTTCTGCACCCTTTCTCTGTCTTTTCTCCTTCTGGGACCCCTACGATGTGAATGCTAATACGCTTGATGTTGTCCCAAGAGGTCCCTTAAACTATCCTCATATAAACATTCTTTTTTCTGTTTGTCATTCAGTTTGGGTGATCTCCACCACCCTGTCTTCCAGATTGCTTATCCGTTCATCTGTATCATCTAATCTGCTATTTATTCCCTCTAGTGTATTTTTTTTTTCATTTCTGTCATTATATTCTTTAGCTCTGTTCACTACTTTCTTGATTGAAGTTCTCTCCGTGTTCACCCATTCTCTTAGTACAGCAATCATCTTTATGATATTACTTCAAGCTCTCAATCAGGTAGATTGCTTATCTCTGTTTTGTTCCATTCATTTCCTGAAGTTTTGTCTTGTTATTTCATTTGGAACATATTTGGCTGTCTTCTCATTTTGCCTAACTCTCTGTGTTTGTTTCTATGTATTAGGTAGTTCAGCAGCTAGGTCTCCTAGTCTTGAAGGGGATGGCTATAGAGGTAGGAGATGTCCTTTTGTGGTTCAGAAGCACAATACCTCCCTGCCCACCAGAGGCAGCTGCTGCAAGGGTATCCTCTCTGTGGGCTGTATTCACTGTCCTTTGGTGGCAGGGTTGTGATTGCTTTAAGTGCACTGGTGGGCAGCTCCAGCCCTTGGCCCGGCAGGCTGCAAGCCCCAGCCACAACTGCTGCTGGCCTGGCGCGCTACTGGGAAAGGGTGGTCCCCGCCCTGCTGGCTGTGAGGTCCACTGGCAACTCACCAAAATTGTTCTTGTCAAGGTCCCTGGTTCCCTCTGAGTTACCAACTCCAGTGGTCAATTGTCTGTCCTCGACCTACCTGGCCTTTCAACACCAGTTGTCACCTTGATCACTCCCTACTTAAGATGCTCTCTCCCTCTGCCCCCCCACTCTTCAAAAAAATTAAAAATAAATAAATAAGTGTCGCCTTAAAAATCATTTTTGAAACCAACAAACTAAACTTTTTTAAAACATTTTTTAAACATTGCGTTATTTGTCAGAGAGAGAGAGAGCAAAAGCAGGGGGAGCTGAGGGCAGAGGGAGAAGTAGGCTCCCTGCCGAGCAAGGAGCCCAACACGGGGGCCCGATCGCAGGACCCTGGGATTATGACCTGAGCTAAAGGCAGCCACTTAACCGAATGAGCCACCCAGGCGTCCCCAAACCAAACTTTTTAACCCAAGTCAACGTGGAGCAACTCGAGCTGGAGAAGGTGGAGCTCCTACAGCTCTGGCCACCAGGCATCCCGCTCCCATCTTCCTCCCTCCTCAGCCCCTGGCAGCCATTACGTTAGCCCCACAGAAGCCACTCCGTGGGACTTCAGTACTCGAGGAAACACAGTTGGAAAACCTGCAGGATAAAGGTTTCTCTTACAGCACAGAGAAAACACCAACAATAAGACAGTACTTCTCGGTGCTCTGGGCCCTGCTCCCCTGCCGTCTCAGGTCTGACCGCCCTACTTTGGTCTCTATGCTTGGCCACAGCCCACGGGCAGCCCGTCCTCCTGTGCTTCCGCCCCCTGCAAGAGTTTTGGCCTTCCGAGCACAGGTGTTATGTCCCTTGGGTGAACTTGCTGGCCTCCCTGCCCTGCCTCTCATCTGATAAACTTATTTTTCAAGAGACAATGCAAAAGTCAGCACTGACCCTGTGAAGTCTGGCCTGACACTGGGGGGCCTTCTTCAAACCCTCTCCGAGCAGTGGGAGAGTTGCATGCTCAAGGGCAGGGATCTTAACTCTGATTATCACTGGAAGCCACAGAGCCTGGTTTGTAACAGGTGCTCAATCAATGTTTGGAGAATGGCCGGGGAGACTAAAGTGATGGTTGGGACTCTATTAATAGACCCTATTAATATATTGCTTTAAGCAACAGGATTCACTATATAGGGCTATCTTTACTGATAAGCACGAAATAAACTGAGCCTGGTGGCTTAATTTCTTCTCTCCTAGCCTGGAAGCCATAAACAATGTGTCCCCTCTGTCACAGGTTCCGGAGGGGGGAAGAGGTTTCTGAAAGCCAGCTGCAGTTGCAGCTTTCCTGAGCCATAGCTGAGCCGAGGGGGAGCCTAACAGGACCGCCAGCTTATTCGGCGCACAATGGCGACAATGCCCTCGGCCGCAGGAGCGAAGAGCACAATTTCTTATAGTCTTTATATTGTATTTTTTTGAAGATTTTATTTATTTATTTGACAGAGAGAAACAGATCAAGAGAGGGAACACAAGCAGGGGGAGTGAGACAGGGAGAAGCAGGCTTCCCGCCGAGCAGGGAGCCCGATGTGGGGCTTGATCCTGGGACTCCAGGATCATGACCTGAGCTGAAGGCCAAGCTTAATGACTGAGCCAACGAGGTACCCCTAGTCTCTACATTGTTTACACTAACTTCACAAAAACATTTCACACCAGTGGAGCGGCCCCAGCCTGAGCAGATTATCAACACAGGGAAAGGGGTGGGGGATGGTGGAGGAGGAAGTCTATAAATTCAACACCAACCCTCCCTGGAAAACAGGCTGAGGTGGCTCCCACTAACCTCCTTGATGTTTTGTTTTGTTTCGTTTTATTTACAAAAAGGTCGTGAGGGGGAGAAAGGGGACTTAAAAATAACAGCTCCTATTTATTTAGCATTTACTGTGTAGCAGGGGCTGTACTGATGATTTTCTGTATATGGTATCATTTATTTTTTTAAGATTTTTATTTATTTATTTGAGGGAGAAAAATAGAACACGGGCAGGGGGAGGGGCAGAGGGAGAGGGACAAGCAGACGCTGTGCTGAGTGGGGCTCCATCCCATGACTCTGAGATCATGACCTGAGCTGAAATCAAGAGTCGGTTGGTTAACTGACCTGAGCCACCCAAGTGTCCCTGTATATTGTATCATTTAGTTCCCCATAGTCTCCAGAGATGGATACGACTACCACTGCTCCCGTTTTGCAGAGAGAGAAACTGAGGCATGGTGAGGCCAAGTAGCTTGTGTGAGGTTACACAGGAGCGAGCCAGGATTCAGTCTTGTTTCAGAGTCCATGCCTTTAACCACTCACAACACTGTCTCCCATTGGTCGTACAAAGGCAATTGCAGCTGTGGTCCCGAGGAACAGTATGGTAGCCAGAGACTAACAATGCCCTCAAGGAAAGAGAAGATGACCATAACTACACAGGGCAGAAATCGGAAATGAAGCCCAGAGAGGTTCACCAGAGGTGGTGCTGGGGACCACTGGCAACAGAGTGGGGCCAGGTGAGGAACTTTCCCTAGAAGTGCTGACCCATGCACTGAGACAGATTCTTGTACACCCATGTTCGTTGCGTTATTCACAATAGCCGAAAAGGTGGAAATCAAATGTCTCTCAAAGGATGAATGGATAAACAAAATGTGGTGTACCCAAAGAGTGAAGTTTCACTCAGCCTTAACAAAGAACAGAATTCTGAGAACTTAGAGAGGGAGACAAACCACCAGAAACTCTTGACTCCCAGGAACAAACTGAGGGTTGCAGAAAGGGAGGTGGGTGCGGGGATGTGTAACCGGGTGATGGACATTAAAGAGGGCACATGATGTGATGAGCACTGGGTGTTATACACAACTAATGAATCAATGAATACTACATCAAAAACTAATGTTGGCTAATTAAAATTTAAAAATAAAAATAAAGGGGTGCCTGGGTGGCCCAGTCGTTCAGCATCTGCCTTTGGCTCAGGTCATGACCCCGGAGTCCCAGGATCGAGCCCCACATCCTGCTCCCTGCTCCCTGCTCAGCGGGAAGCCTGCTTCTCCCTCTCTCAGTTCCCCCTGTGTGTGTTCCCTCTCTCGCTGTGTTTCTCTCTGTCAAATAAATAAATAAAATATTTTAAAATAACAAAATAAATAATAAATAATAAAATAAAAATAAAAGTAAATAAATTTAAAAAATGGAATTCTGACACATGCCATGATGTAGATGAACTTCGATGACATTATGCTGAATGAAAGAAGCCAGACAAAAAGGACAGATACTGTAAGATTCCACTTATGTGAAGAGTCAAATTCCTAGAGACAGAAAGTAGCAAAGTGCTTACCAGGGGCTGAGGGCAGGAAGGAATGGGGAGTCCCTGTTTACTGGGTCCAGAGTCTGTTTTGGATGACGGAAAAGTTCTAGAGATGGACAGTGCCAATGGCTGCACAGGAATGTGTAAGTACTTCCCGCCACTGAACTCTACACTTAAAAACAGACAAAATGGCAAAAAAAAATAGGATAATGAAGTGAAAACAGACTCAGCAGTGGCCTGGCCCACAGATCTTGCAGCCCACAGGGAAGGGTGGTGGGTTTTGAGATCCCTGAACAGAGAGTCTCAGGTGGCAGAAACTGGTCACTCAGAGAGGAGCGGCAGTGAGCGCGCATTGCCTGAAGGGGGAGCCAGAGAGCTCTGGGATGACGAGTTTCTTAGGTCACCTCTTACCCCCCCAGCCCTGCCCCCACTCCCATCTTCCTACCTGCTCCTGAGCGCCTGCACACACACACACACACTCACTCACTCACTCACTCACTCACTCACTCACTCACTCACTCACCTACCCCACTCCGGAGCTGACAGTGCCAGTAGAAGCAGCAGCCGGGTGTGGCCTGACTTCCAGGGAGTCCTGGGGAATCCCTACAACTGAGCAAAGGTCACGCCTGCCTCACCCAGCTTCTCCAGGGAACACTCCCTCCCCTTCGAGGCCCGAGAGCTAG
>PITA01012964.1:0-53536 GCA_004023965.1 Spilogale gracilis
GACAGAGAGAAACACAGCCAGGGAGGGAACACAAGCAGGCGGAGTGAGAGAGGGAGAAGTGGGCCTCCCGCCGAGCAAGGAGCCCGATGTGGGGCTCGATCCCGGGTCTCCGGGATCATGACCTGAGCCGAAGGCAGTCGCTTAACCAACTGAGCCCCCCAGGCGCCCCAAGTTTAGCAGTCTGATAGGGGACCCAGGAGATGAGGCTAGAGAGATGGGCAGGAGACCGGTCATAAAACCTCTTGTTTATGTAAGATACCAAGGAGATTATAATAGACTTTACCGTATAGGCAATGGGAAGTTAAAGGCTTTATTTACTTACTTATTTACTTTTCATTCATTCATTTAAGAGCAAGAACATGAGCACGAGCAGGGCGAGGGGCAGGTGGGAGGCAGGCTCCCCGCTAAGCAGGGAGCCCAATAGACACTCAGCTGGCTGAGCCACATAGGCACCCCGAAGTTCAAGGTTTCAAAGAAGAAGAAGGGTTTGCTGAGATGATATTGAAAGCACTCTGTCGATAAACTGGAAGAATATGAGATGCACCAGTTTGGGAATTGTCCCAGCAAAACATCATGAGGGCCTGAACTCAGGTAGTGATGGAGAGAGCTCAGAAGAGGTGAGGAGGGGCGCCTGGGCAGCTCAGTCGCTGAGTGCCTGCCTCTGGCTCAGGTCATGTTCGCAGGGTCCTGGGGCCATGCCCTTCATCGGGCTCCCGGCTCAGTGGGGAGTCTGCTTCTCCCTCTCCCTCGGCCCCTCCCCGCACCCCAGTGTGCGTGCCTGGGCTCGCGCTCTCTCTCTCTCTCTCTCTCTCTCTCTCTGTCTCAGATAAGTAAAATCTTTAAAAAGAAAAAAGCAGAGTGCGAATTATTGAGTGAAGCCTATCTCAAACTGATAAATGACTAAAGAAAAAAGGAAAAAAGGTGTTGGTATTGAGTAGATTTATCATTAAGTGTCAGCATAAAACAGGCATGACTGACTAATTATGTTGATATGAATGTGAGAAAAATCAATGAAATTAGATCAGGAGCACAGGCAGGAAGGATAATTCTTCCTAGGTAGTCTGGAGCAGGGTGGCTAACTTTCTCTTGTTTCATAGATAGGCACACTGACAATTACTTGAACAGATTTGGACTAAAGCTTTGAAAAGGGTAACAGGTCTTAAGTAGTTTATAGATGATGTTAATGTGGTGCTTAGCATATTTGAACTTCTGTTCTCTTCTGTAGTAACTTCTGTAGTGGGCTGAGGGTCTAAGACCCGCCCCAGGCACAGGGAACTGTAGTGATCTCCCGCGTGAGCCAGGCCGGGCTTTCAGGGCTTCCGGGCTTCCTGCAGTCCTCGTGACCAATTCAGGTTACTGACGTATGTGTTTACATTTTGGTAGACATCAGATAGGCCTAATGGGAAGTAGTTTCTAACCTGGAGAATCACATATTCCATCCCTGTTTTTTTAAGGTTTTCAACTCATGCGGGCTGTACAATTCAGAACCTGCAACCTGACTGCAGAAATGGGAAGATTGGTAGCGCGGGGTACTTCTCATTTATAGCTTACAGATTTATAGGATGTATATATATATATATATATATATATATATATATATATACACACACACCCACAGATATATACAAAATAGGTTTTGATAATTGTTTTGTCCCCCAAGAATCAGCTAGAGCTAAATTTTTGTTTGTTTGGATAAAAGTATATTGTGGTTTTTTTTCTTTTTAACTGAAGACTGTGTGCATTGACCAGAATTTTCTAATACATGGCAGCTTCACTAACGTGATGTATAGAGGTACACTCAGCAGTAAAGTGTGAACATATGGAGATGAGGTCAAAAAATTGGGTCGTGTTGTGCAGTTTTGGGGATTTCCAGAGGAATTCCGTTTCAGTGAATGATCTGATTTGGGCATTATGAGAAATAGCCTAATTAGAGGGGAAAAAACAGACTTTTTAGCTTTAAAATCACCAGCATAGGCTCTGAATCATTCTCTTGTAGTGCATTTAATTGGTGAGTCAGATGAAATGCATTGCTTTCAGTAAATGTATTTCACACAATTGGAAACAGCTGTTTTTATCATGGACCAGGCTTTTATTTCACTGCTCAAGGCATTCAGCAGAAGCTTCCAGGTCTCCTGAGCTGTGGAGCACAGCGAAGGATTCAGAATTTAATCTGGAAACAAAAAACCTGAGGAGAAACTTCCCACTCGTTTGGTACTTCGTGCTCGGGTTCTTTCAGTGCAGCGCTCATTTGTGTTATAACCAGTTTTGATTCCGTAACTGATGGGCAGGCACTGCCAGTAGCCTTGACGTGGACGTGATTATATAAGCTCCTTTCTTAAAAATGGGATTTTACAACATGCGTTAGTTCTGGTGGGCAGAAATGATTTAAATGTTGGCAACTAGTTTTAAGTACATGATTTTGAAATAAATGTGTATCATCATCTGTAAGCTGACTGTATCCCTTCCATATCTGGTACATTGAAGCTGCTCTTCCATAGCTTAGCCAAAGGTATTTCCAGCACTCGGCACGTCAGACGCCGGTGCCTGGCTGGCTCAGTCAGAGGAGCGCGGGGCTCTTGTTCTTGGGGTCATGAGTTCCAGCCCCGCGTTGGGTGTAGATTACTTAAAAATAAACTCTTAAAAAAAAAAAAAAGAAAGGAAAGAAAGAAACATCAAACAATCTGCTTACCCAAACCATTTCCTTGTTTCTTGGGTCTTTAGTGCTGAGCTCTCAACATGGCATGACCAGAATTCATAACTGTAAGTCAAGAAATGTTTCATAGTGGATTTACATTAAAGAAATACATGTTTTTTCCAACCAGCTTTTGGTTTCGTTTACTGTGTTCTTTTGTTAATTTACATTTGGAAATTCCTCATTTTTAGCCTAGGATACTCCAGGCTTCAATGACGTAGTTAGGTTGAATTATTATTCCATTTTTTTCTTTGTGACGCCTTCCACGCCCCACCTCCCAGCTATTTTCAAGGGGAATTTTCCCTATTATGCTGGTATCTCTGCCTGTTTGACTCTCTTGCCTGTTGATTCACACCCAGGCATCTGTAAATGTCGTATTTCTTTTTTATGTTAAACTGGTTTCAGTTTCTTCTGTGTAGACATCAAGCAACATCTCCCATGACAGATCAATTTCGAATAGCTTCTTGGTTTCCACCCATTTTTGTGTATAATGGAAAGATTTCCAGATTCTTGTCCCTTAAAATCCAGTTATGTTCTCCAGCTTTCTCTTTTATCCGTGATTGCATCTTAAGGTTTTGCTGTATAAGTACCATCTTTCCCCCTTTTTGTCAGATTTGGCAAAGATACTTGCCCAAAATCTGTCTTTCTGTTTAAAACCTCATTGAATAGTGGCCAGGTAAAACCCAGAGACGATATCGTCAGAACTACTTCCAAGGCTCCCTCCCATGTCTGAGTGTGTTCAGTTCTTAGTTCCCTCATTATTTTCCCAATTTACTGGGAATTTATTTTCAGTTTCCCTCCTTACTGATAGTCTGCCTTCTGTTTTTCCAGCTGAAGAAAAAGAATGTGCAGGCAGTGATCAGCTTACATTTATGTTGAAGTGCAGTTTTATTTCGGTGGTTCTTTTGTGATTATTCTGTAATTTCTACTTCATTTATGTGTGTGGCATTCCTAAACGTATTTCTGGAGCTGCCAGATATATCCGAGTAAAGAGACAGTAGTGTTTCTACCCAATAGATTTGTGAATTGCAGAATCCCACTTATATTGTTTACTTCTGAAGTATTTAATTATTCGGCTTTATACTATTTTGAAATGAGAGATGATGGGAACTTTCTGATAAGTAAAATCATATGTATTCTCCGTGTGTGTTCTTTGATGGAGTACCAGAGTGTCTTATAGCAGATTCCATACAAACCTCCTGTCCTACAAGCAGTGGAGGGACTCCACATGCCCCCCCAACCCGGCAGTTCTGGAATGACCCCTGATGAGATGTGAGCAAATCTGTGTCAGGGAAGGGGGGCCGCCGAGCAGCCACCTCCGCGCTCCTGCAGGCCGAGCTGGGCAAGTTCCCGCGCCTCGTGTGGGCACGGCAGCTCTCACGGATGTCGCCCGGAGCGCCACCCAGCCCTGGAGAGGCTGTGCTCAGGAGTCAGCGGACTCAAGGTTCCCTTCAGAGGAGGACTTTTCCCTCCGCGTGGGTACCTGTGCGCCTCGAAGGCACCTTCTTACTCCCGCTTCCCCTGCCAGAGGCAGTGCTTGTACTGGCTCTTCTCCATGTTTAAGAAGGGTGCGCGATAGTCCGCATTAGTGAGTGCCTGCCCTCGTCAACGGTTGTTTTAGTATGGAATGGTCGCCTGCACGGCTCAGTGATGTTTCCAAGTAATTAGGGTCTAAAAACTCACGATAATCCCGAAGAGGCAGTTTATGGACAGTCGAATGACATTTATAAAAACCCTTTTAGTGTTTTACATTACTTCACTTTGGAATTCACGTTAGCCGTGTGACTTAGAGTGCTTTATCAGACCAACATTCGAGTGCGGTTACCAGCCTAGATCTACAGTCTCGGGCCCCTTGCCCCTCGGGGATGTTCCTAACGCTCCGCCACACTCTGTTTTAGGTTGTGAAACATGGATTTATAGGTCTCGTTCGAAATGGACGTGTCCGTGCTCTCTGGGTGCTTGTTTGCTCTTCCCCGGCCCCCAGCTGCACAGCACGGTTTGGGCGGTGTTGGGGAGAATGTTTGCAGGTCCATGTGGTTTCTGCTCTTAGTCCGGTGTGAACATCTTTAGGAGGTTGCTGCCTCGTGCACGTCAGCTGGGGTCATCATTTGCCAGCCTTGATCTTGGTTGTTTTACATCATTAGGTCATTTTTTTCAGGTATTCTCATCACCTTACTGTCCTGTAAGCAACGTTTTTTAATGAAATAAGGATCTGGATCTGGTGATCACTGACCCATAGAGATCTGTATCTCAGGTATACGTCCTCATTCCCCTTAAATATGGAATACTGTTAAGAGCATCTCTGCTTTTCATGACAAGGGAATTCAAACAGACTTTTAAAATGAAAAATGAAAACCATCCTGAATGAAGTTTTATTCCAGTCTCCTGTTAAATCCTAAGAATAGGCTGCTGGCCTCCATTACTTTCAGGAAATGAAAAGTGGCTCAGAACCTAAGTGAGCTAAGCCGTGTCTCTCTCAATTGTTTCAGTCTCTCAGGAATTGCTGTACAATGCTGCCAATAACGGTCTCCGGGGATCTGACCCCCATTCCACCTCCCACTGCCTCCTCTGCAGCTCCAGATGCCACCAAAAGAAGGAGCTTTGAAGAAAGTGCCCGAGGTGGGTGAGGTCAGGCAGGGTGATTCTCAGGATATCCTGATGATCAAAGGTACAGTTGAAGCCTTCATCAAGACTTTCTTGAAGATGACCAAGAAATGTGGGAAACGTTACCAAATAGCCTAGGAACTGAAGATGGAGCTCGAGAATGGATGGCACAAATGCCATCTGCGTTGTAATCCGTGATAACATGCCGACCCTAGATCAACTCCCTGAGGGCAGAGACCCGTGCACCGGTGCTGCCGCTCTCCCCGAGTGCCAACAAAGTGTCCTCGGTAGATGTTGGCTTATGGCTGACAGAGAAGACTTTATAAAAGTACTCTCCAACCCCTCCTTTCCCTCACACTTAATCTAAGATTGTTGGCCTGTTCTTCAGGAGAGTAGGGATAGGGAGTTCGCTGATGGCTCAGGCTTCTGGGCCACTGTTGTCTTCTGTCTTGGCTCCGTGTGTCTGAGTAGGAAATATTCTGTCTGTCCAGTGTATGAATTTTTCAGTATTAACACTTAAAAACTTACGTCTTCACTGCTGCCTAGGCATTTACTGCTTAGATATTTTCATTGTATTTAGCTCTTTAATGGAAATCTTATCTGAACCACAATCTAGGGGGGATTTATTGTACTGTAGGTTTTTAAAATCCCTTTGCATTTATTTTCAGATTCAGCAATAGACAGTCTTGCTTCTTGATTAGATCTCATATTAGTCATCACTGTGTTTGAGAAATGGGAGGTACTGTCACAATATCGATTTTCCCAAAATCTAACTTGTTACTCTTGAATGGCAACACTTGGGTCCTATATCTCACCTGGGCAGTGCTAAAAGAGGATTTACAGTTCAGGGTTTGTTATTTCTCTAAGAGAAAGGGAAGCACTGGAAACATAGCTGCACTCAGTTCTTCTGTCCTCGGGCGGTTCTTCATTCACTTAGTCACGGCTTCATTGAGGAGTTAGCTCTCATTTAGAGGCAGATCTTAAAAATCTCATCTTCAAGTACTTGATTTCTTGTAGCTTTTGTGCTTCTAGTTCTATGTAAGACTTTCTATTTGTAATTTCTTTTCTAGTTAAAAGTGAACATTTCACAGTACTGCTAGTTTTTTGACAAACATGAAATGGGCATTCATTATATGTTCTCAACAGCTGGTTTTTTTGATTACAAGGGATCCAGTATCAGAATCAAGTATATTTTATCCAGAAAAATAGTCTTTCTTGAACAACATAAATTTCTCTTGAGTAGGAAATGTGTTAAATTATGCTGCTTTGATTTTGGGTGTTGGCAAAGTAACTTTTTGACAGGAAATTATTTCTTTGTCTTTATGAGCTATTATGTATATAACCAAGGAACCTTAGGTGCGCAGCTGTAAGGTAGGTTTGCTGTGTTCCGTAGGGAAATCAGGCACCAGTTCTTCCCGAAGACGCTGTAGAGGAAACACACAGACTAGGAAAGTGACTTCTGTGGAGGAGATAGGATGTACGGACTTACGGGTTGACTCTGGTCTCACCTCTGGTTCTATCACAGGAAATGCTCAAAGTGGACCTGCTTTCCCACATTAGTCATTCCTAATTAATTGCATTGTAAATTTTGTTGGTCAGTTCATATGATGAATTTGAATTGATAATCAGGAGCAGACATGATTAGAGTATTGCTAGTGACCTTTTTTTTTTCTCTTAAAGATTTTATTTATTTATTTGATAGAGAGAAACACAGCAGAGAGGGAACACAAGCAGGGGGAGTGAGAGAGGGAGAAGCAGGCTTCCCGCGGAGCAGGAAGCCCGATGTGGGACTCGATCCCAGGTCCTCGGGATCGTGACCTGAGCCGAAGGCAGTCGCTTAACCAACTGAGCCACCCAGGAGCCCCTATTGCTAGTGACCTTTATCAATAAATGTCTTAATATGTTTCGTAGTAGTGATACATAAAAACTGAATCGTGTATTCTGTTCATTCTTCCACTAAAAATAGTTTTCCCCTTGTTAACGGAACATGAGAAATTCACGTATCTGAGACCTGAGAAATCCCGTCAGCAGCACAGAGGACAGTTTGCCCTCTGCTTGTGGTCTACTTGCTGTCAGCCTAAAAGTTGCATTATCGCAGGCAATGGCAGTGACAAAAGTGAAAATATTACTCTTTTGACACAGAAGGGTTTGACTTTATCTTTAGACTTGACTTTTCCTATTTCTGTCTTTTTCCTCTCTCTCTAGGTTCCCAGCCAACCTCAGAGAAGTCTTCCCAGCGGCCATCAGAGAGCGCGAACTGTAGCCCTACCCGGAAGAGGTCGTCATCTGAGAGCACCTCCTCGACAGGCAAGTACTCTTTGTTTTGCCAGACTTGAACCAGAATTTCCCATCTCTTTACTTCCGAACAGACTTACAATGTGATACTGCAAGCTTTTACAACATAAATACAGTTTGTGTTTACGTACAATATTGTAGAAGAAAACAAGTGGTCGTGGGATGCGTGGATGAGCAGGAATGTGCCCTGACCCGGTTCCTCGCCCTCCCTTTCTTGCTGCTGGGGCCCAGGTAGACTTAGCTCCTGGAGGTCTCGTGGTTTTGCTGTGGTCGGAGGAAATGATTCAGAGCGACTGGGAATACGAGGAGGCAAACACAGAAATAGAGATTTTAAAAGTTGAGTTGAGTTACAGGAGTGTGAGTTGTTCTAGCGCAGTGTGGCTTGGAACTGTTTAATGAAGGCTTGGCTGTGTGTATAAAACTGTCTTAGTAAAGCAGTAGTTTCCAAAGTAGCATTTACAGATCTCTGAGATATACAGAACAGTTCATGAGGTTGTACGAAGAATCTTTATTAATATTTATTTCTAACCTTAACTTTTAAAATGTGTAATGTTTACATATTTTAAATATTGTATAACCTCTTAATACAGTATATCATATTTGTATAATTCATACTTAGATTTAGATTATACTTTCAGTTTCTCCTTTTTACTGATTGTATGTGTGTTTATAAGAACTGGAGGGTAGTAAATATGGCTATGTTACAGACATCTGTACAGCTGTCTTACAGACAGGATGTGTAGATATCTTACATACGTGTCCTCTGTCTAGGGATTGCCGAGGAAGAAGTGCTTTTTAATCTCTCAGTGTCGTCAGGAGCGGTGGGCAGTGGCAGTACGTATGTCAAGGGGAGAATAGTGAGTTTAAGAAAGTAAATCGAAGAGCCAGTTTTTAGGGGAAAGGGACTGAAGGTGAGGCTGGAGAGGCAGGGAGGGAGCCTTATTAATAACACTCGGGAACCACTGAAAATTGTAGGCAAGGAAGTGTCGTACCATATCTTGGCTTTCTGTCATGTTTTTTGATTTGTTGATCACTTGTGACTTACACTCAAAAAATCTAATTCCTTCATCAGTTCCAGGCCACCCTGTGAGATTGTACCCGTGTCAAGCTTGCTGAATGTATCTGATATGAGCTTCATCATATTTGAAGCTTTTTTTAGCACCATTTTGCCAGAGGTACCTTGAACTCCTGCATCCGTGCAGGTTTTGTCTCTCAGAGTGCTCTCTTCCCATCGCTTCTGGGAGATCCCTAACAGTGAGTGTCCGCTTCTGATGGTGTCGACCCAACCCAGGGTCCAGCCCCTGGACCGGCTGCGAGCCGAGGCTTCCTGTAGTGCAGCCCTCAGCTAAAAATCATAAGGGTTTATTTGTTTGTTTGTTTGTTTGTTTGTTTGTTTGTTTAGAGAGCACTAGCTGGGAGAGGGCAGAGGGAAAGGGAGAGGATCTCAAGCAGACTCCGTACTGAGCCGGAGCCTGATTTGGGGCTCGATTCCATAACCCTGGGATCGTGACCTGAGCCACCCAGGGGTTCCGAGTTTTGATACTTTTAAAGGATCGCTTAAAAAGATAAAGGAGAAAGGAAAAAAGGATATGTGAGACATCATATGTGTCCTTGAAAGCCTAAAATATTTACCATTGAGATTTTTATAGAAAAAGTGTGCCAACCCCTGAAAAGAAAGGAGATTTCAAGGGGATAGCCACAAAGAAAATCATCACCAAAATATTTTATTTTAGTAAACCAAAGAAATAATACCTATATCCATAAAGTTACTCTCACCATAAGACCATTTTATTTGCTCAAATAAATATTGAGAGTAACTGATTGAGCATGGGAGGAAGAAGAGAAGGCTCCTGCTCTCAAGGATTCAGGCATAGTCGCGAGTGAAAGGCGTGTTAAGTTCTGTAACGGACCAATGTAGCAAATACGGTGACACACAGAGGGCCTGCAGCGCTTAACCTGTGTGTGACTGAGGAAGACGTACCTTAAGATGTGGCACGTAAATTGCTATCCCTTGAGTTGGCACATGGGGCAAAATAAAGAGTGAGCACGTGTGCGACACAAAGAAAGGCGCAGCACCGTAAGGGAGAATGTGGGTTTTGGAGAGCGGCGCGTTGTTTGGAGTCGGTGGGTGCGCGGGCGCCGGTGTGGCCGCGGCGGAGCGGGAGGGCCGGGCCGGGAGGCTGCGGGAGCCGGCACACCCCCTTTCTGCGGCCCGCTTGGTTTGTTTCACGGAAGCCCTGAGACTTGGTAGCACAGGCCACTGGGAGCCCCTGAAGGATTTTGAACAGGAAAGATAAAAGTGATTTGATGTATAATTCAGTGTTGGATAGACTTTGTGATGCTTCAGGCCCATAATTCCAGGGGCCGGAGACAACGAAGTCTTCCTTTTGTTCCTGCCCTGTGACCACTGCTGCGTGCTGTCTTCCTTCCAGGGCCCTGTCCAGCAGAGCCTCTCCGGGCCGTGTCGCCGGCCTTGTGAGAGCGGCTGAGGGGCGTGGGGAGCGCGGCCGGCTCTGTGCTGCGGCGGGTCGCGCGCTTGAGGCCTCTGGGGACGCAGTGTGGGCAGTAGCGTGTGCGGAAGGCAGGGCGGCTGCACAGTCTGCCACGTGCACATTTTGGGAAAGCTGTCCAGCGCTGGAGTGGAGTGTGAATGCAATGTGACGAGAATGCGGGAGGAAGCGCGTTGATAACGGCTGCGGGTCTCGGCTGCGGGTCTCGGTGTGTTCAGTAGGCGCAGCGCTGGGCTGCGGGCGGAGATGTTCGCTAGCCGTGTTGGGGCCGGATGTCGGGGAGAGAGGCAGACCTAGCAGGGCGTGATAGAAACGTTAACCTGCTAATGAGGGAGCTAACCCAGAGAGGATGGCAAGAATGCGGATTTAAGAAACATTCACATTGGAGGGAAGTGGGAGAAAAGATGTCAGTGATGACATAAAAGTTTTAAATTGATTTTTATATAGAAAAATCAAAGAGTACTAGAAGCCTCCTAATGTCACATGTCACCAAGAGGTCAAGAAAAATTTGGATGGAAAGTCTTAGTAATTGGGAAAATGATTTTGATGAACCTGCTTTGCAGGTGGAGAGTCGGAGCAGTCGGGCCGCTGCGAAGGGCCTGCAGGGGCTCAGGTGGCCTTACTGGGGACTTGAGCTCTTTATTTCCAGCAGCGGGGTAAACGAGACGTGCTGAGCAAACCAGCCTCTTGGTACCTAACACTAAAAATACTAGATAAAATTTGGAAAATATTTCTTAAAACATTGCTGAACTTTGACACAAATAGGAAACCAGAAGTTTTTAGGAAGCTTGATCCAACAGAACTTAAGAGTATTAGAGCCCTGGCATCGCCTGATTCCTGGTGGCACAGAGCCCGAGCGGCACCAAAGTCCACGTCAGATTTCCCGGCGCTCGGGCACTCCCTGCAGGTGACATTTACCAGGGTAAGAACAAATGGAAATAGACCCATCACAGAAGAAGGCGGTTCCGTGTTTCAGTTTGGCTTTGGGAGGAGCAGGAGAATGAGCTCCTCTCCACAAGCTCATTCTTACCTCCTGTCTCACTGCAATTTCTTTTTAAAGATTTTATTTATTTGACAGAGAGTGAGAGAAAGCATGAACTGGAGGAGGAGCAGAGGGAGAGGGAGAAGCAGACTCCCCACTGAGCAAAGAGCCTGCCTGACTTGGGGCTTGATCCCAAGATCCTAGGATCATGATCTGAGCTGAAGGCAGCCGCTTCCTGCTTCCCTGACTGAGCCACTCAGGTGTCCCTCACATGCAGATTTATAGCACCTGTGGGACCCAGAAAAAAATTAATGAAAATTTGTTGTTGAGTAGTAGTGCCCTGAGTTCCTTCTAGAGCCAAATACAGATTTAAGTCCTATTCGGCATAAACGTAAGTGTTTTTGGTCAGTATGCCCTCTGTTTTGGCCGGCCTACATTCTCATTTACTCCAGTAGCACAGGAGTGACAGCCTTTATTTTGCATTCAGAAGGCCAGTCGGGAGCCTGGGCGGCTCAGTGCGTTAAAGCCTCTGCCTTCGGCTCAGGTCATGACCTCAGGGTCCTGGGATCGAGGCCCGCGTCGGGCTCTCTGCTCAGCGGGGAGACTGCTTCCCCCTCTCTCTCTGCCTGCCTGTCTGCCTACTTGTGATCTCTCTCTGTCAAATAAATAAATAAAATCTTTAAAAAAAAAAAAAAAAGAAGAAGAAGGCCAGTCACTCAATCAGAACTATGTCCTAACTTTCTGGTTATAGACAAAGAAGTGAAATATGTGTAGGGACCATCTGTTTAGTGATTGGGATGTATAAACAACTGAACAAATACAATTTTACGGAAGACATCTTATGGCCCATCCGTGAACTAATGCTCCGCTGTGAAATAAATCCGAAGGGATAAATACAGTAAAGAGGGTAATATATAAAAATATGATTTCACTGATGGCTGCAGTCATTGATGAAAGCCATTGATGCATGTCGTCTGTGACCTTAGCAGAATCTATCGGGAAACATGACAGTAGACTGCCCAGACCGTCTTATGATGTGGAAGGTGGGTTCCCAGGGCAGACGTTCTCAGAGAGAGAGTCAGGTAGAATGGTCTTGCCTTTTCTAGCCCAGACTTGGAAATCAGCATGTTCTTACTTCTGTGGGATTCTCTTTGCTAGAAGCAACTCAGCAAGGGCAGCCTGTATTCGAGAGGAGGAGACTTAGATGCTACCATTTGATGGGAGAAAAAGCAAAAGACTCAGGTACAGGTTGTAGTAGCTCTGCAAGCAGTTCGACTGTTGTTTTAGGGCCGGGAGACAAGGTTAGCTTCGTATCGAGTTCCCGTGGTAGCATGAAGGGAAGTGCATCGGCCAAGAGACCAGACTAATGTAAAACCACATTTTATGGTTTGTGGGGAGAGTAGTGGAGAGACAGTAGAGGATGTGGCCTGAGCTTGGCTGGCAGGATGCTGCCGTTGGGTTGGTGCTCCGTATGTGTAACGTTGACGACTCGGCTCTGTGGCACCGCCCGCCGAGCTCTGTAGTCTGGAGGAGCCAGGGCGAAGGAGGAGGTGATGGTGTAGGTCGTGAATGTAAGTTTGTGCAATCTGTGAAACATGCCAAAGTGGAGAAGTAGGAAAGAAGTTTTATTCAGAAAATGGGGCTTTGGGCATCATCAGAATATAGGTGGTAGTAGAACGAATTGCCACAAAGCATGGAGAGTTCAACAAGGAAAGCACTAGTACCAGAGAGAGCGAGGAATGCTCGCAGGCTCCAGCCCGGTGTGGGACGGAGGCGGTGCTCCTTGTGGTCATCTGCAGATTCACCTGAAGGTCAGTGCATGCGTTCTGATCATTGAAACTGTGAGAAGAAGCGTGTGGCCAGTGGGAAAGTAAGCGTGGAGGGTAAGGACAGAGCGGGGGTGACGGACGTCTGCACTTAAATCCGAGAGAGAGAGTTGCAAGTCATCGGAAGATAATGAAAGTGTATTATCAGAGAAACAGTGGAGGCCAGATTTTAAGAAGCAGTGATATTTAATGGCTCTGAGAATTTGAAATTTGAAAAATCCTGAATTTAAACAAGACTACTGGTTATTATCTGAAGGAAGTTATTGGTAACTTGAGAAAAATTCTGGTGTGGTCTGATGAGATGGAATCTAGAATGCCCAAGGCTTGTAAAAAGAGTACCTAGAGGGCGCCTGGGTGGCTCAGTGGGTTAAAGCCTCTGCCTTCGGCTCAGGTCATGATCTCAGGGTCCTGGGATCGAGACCCTCATCAGGCTCTCTGCTCAGCGGGGAGCCTGCTTCTTCCTCTGTCTGCCTGCCTCTCTGCCTGCTTGTGATCTCACTCTCTCTCAAATAAATAAATAAAATCTTTAAAACAAAAAGAGTACCTAGAATCATACCATGTTTTCAACTTTCACCCGAGTAGGAAGCCCAGCGATGCGCTTTGGAGGAGCGCAGGGCGTGTGTTCGTTAGTAGTAGACAACTGAGCATCTTGGGAAAGGGCCCGTTACGATCTGATGTTTACAAGTATCGTAAAACTAACACGGCTTGCCAGAGGAAGGTGAGCATTTCCCACATTCTGTGCAGTGATAAAAAAGTGCAGAATGGTATTTGAAGAAACAAAGACGGCCAAGTCATTGGGCCACTGAGATAACAAGGCTCGTCTGATGAAGACCGCTTAGTTTCCAGTCTTCCAGTCAACATGTGTTCTTTCTAAACTAGTTTATACACATGTTTAGGGTTCTGGTTTTAAAGCTTTTCCTAAGAAGTTTCACTTACATCCTTTGTACTTGCAGCATTCTCAGAAGAAGCACTGAAATATCACCAGCGTTTAACTGGCAAGTCTCTAAACTTAAATGGACGGTTAGTTTTGAAGAAATAAACTATTTCTTTCTGCCGTCATCTCAGAGAGTGAGAATCGTTGTTGTTGCTTTTTAACTCACGTATTGTTAGGGAAGCCAACCAATTTTGAATTTATTATGATTACTTTAATATGCCTTATTCAGGAAAATAAACCACCAACTTGCTTGGGAGGGGCAAGTGCATATGGTGTTAGGATGTTTAATCCTGTTAGGAAAGATGGAGCAGTATTCCTTTTCTTCGGTTTACAGAGTTATTTAAACAAGCTGTGTTCACTTTGTCTCTGTGTGTGATTTGTTATCTTATTTAGTGAACGGAGTTCCATCTCGAAGTCCAAGATTGCTTGCTTCTGGGGATGACTCCGTGGATAGTCTGCTGCAGCGGATGGTGCAGCACGAGGACCCGGAGCCCCTGGAGAAGAACATAGATGCCGTGCTCGCGTCCACCTCGGGGCCCCCTTCCGCCAGTCCTGGCCACAGCCACGGCAAGGAGCGCGCCCCGGGGAAGCCCGACGGCCTCCTGATGCCCGCCGCGCCCCGTGACTGCGGTGGCGGCGGCCCCTCGCCGCTGTCAGAGGTGCTGCCGAGCACCTGCCCGCCCCACCACGTCAAGAGAAGCGTCGTGGAGGCCGTGCAGCGCCAGGCTCGGAAAATGTGCAGTTACGACAAAATCTTGGCCACTAAGAAAAACCTGGACCATGTCAATAAGATACTAAAAGCCAAAAAGCTTCAACGACAGGCCAGGACGGGGAATAATTTTGTGAAGCGCAGACCGGGGCGACCTCGGAAGTGCCCCCTCCAGGCCGTGGTGTCCATGCAGGCCTTCCAGGCCGCCCGCTTCGTCAGCCCCGACCCAGGTGAGGCCGAGGACGGAGCGGCCCCGTCCCCCCGCCCCGACACGGTCACCGACGCCATCGAGGCCGTCGTGCAGAGCGTGAGCCTCGGTCCACGACATAAGAAGGGGCTGAAGAGGAAGAGTTGGCTCTTGGAAGAACAGACCAAGAAAAAGCAGAAGCCATTCCCAGAGGAAGAGCCAGAGCATGCTAAGAGGTAATTATCCTTGTTCGGCGCCTGAGGAGAGAAAAATAGCTTTTTATAAGCAGGACATACGTATGCGGCTGAATTCTTCGGGTAACCTCCTAAGCTTTCATTATGTAAAACCCGTACTCTTCTGGTTTTTTTATTTAAAGGTGTTCTTATTTATGGCTGCCCAAAATTATAAATAATTAAGAAGCACAACGGGATGTACCAGTCCAGTTTCTGAATCCCCGGTTTTGCGAAAGAGGAAATCAAGGCTCGGCGAGGTTATATATTTTACCCAGCACATAGCTCTGTGCCTACAGTTATTTTTAGGCCCACACTCTCTTCTCTGTGCTCCAAACTTTTCATCCTCATCACGTACATTTTCTTGCATGTTAGATTTATTTTCTTCGTAGTTTTCTTATTATAGTCTTACTTTTTTCTAAAAGGTGTAGAGCACAAAGCCCAAAGTCACTCCCCAAAAAAGAGCTCTTAACCCTTTTGTTATGTATCCAACCAGATTGTTTTCCTTGAAGGTACGTTTGGTCATTTTAAATGAGTTAATACAATATTCCCCATTTTGCAGATGACCTTTCTGTTATAAATACCACGTGCTCATAGTTACACGGCAGCCCCTGTTGACAATTAGACGAATATAGATTAAAACTGCTAGACACATTGTAAGCCTCTTAACATCTATTTTCAAACTATTCTCTTAAAAGCCACACCTGTTTATACTTTTACTAACATATAGTAATAGTTGTATACTATTTATCCCCCACTCTTATCTACCCTGGAAATTATCTTTCTAAAAATATCTATCGAGGGCAGGGCAAAAATGTCTTCATCATTTTGATGTAGATGAAATATACTTCCTAAATGTTGCTTCCTAATTATTTTAATTTGCACTTATTTGCATTATTGGGACACTAGTATTTGTTTACATACCTTATCTATTTTTTAAATACTCATTCTATACAGTCAGAATGATAACCCTAGGTTTTTGTGTGCCGTTTGATTTTCTTTATATTTTTTTGCCAAACAGCAATGGGATAGAGTTTATTAGTCTTTTTTTCTACCATCTGCCTTGGTGAATCCTATGTAAAGAGGTTTTTCATATCTCTCTCATGCATACATCTAGGAAAAATACTTTTCTTTCTAGACAACATGTGGGATTAAAGCTTTTTTCGTGAGTAGTACATGCTTGTACTACTGTCAGTAGAACTAAGAGTTTACTGATTGAAAAGTTAAGTCTCTTTTCATGTGACCTTATTTCCTCTCAAATCCCGTTCTCCTCAAGGGCATGACTGAACAGTATACCACATAGGGGCACCCAGCTGGCCCAGTCAGGGGAGCATGTGTCTCTCGACGTTGGGGTCATGAGTCGGAACCCCACTCTGGGTGTAGAGATTACTTCTTACACCTGTACGGATGCGTGCATCTGCAAAGCTGGTGTCTTATGTAAGTGGGAACACACTGTAGTTTTTAACTCTTTCTCTTCATGTTTTTCAGAGATCTCGTCTTTAGGACACGTCAAATTACCTTACTCTATGCTAAGAATATAACATAATTTATTTAACTGTTCTCCTTCGGTGGATTCCCTATTACCTTTTTTTTTTTTTTAAAGATTTTAATTTATTTATTTAAGAGAGACAGAGTGGGGAGGAGGGGCAGAGGAAGGGAGAGAAGCAGAACCGTAGCCGAACAGCGCACCTGACAGGGGCCTGACAGGGGGCTCAATCCCAGGACGCCGGGATCATGACCCCAAGCTGAAGGCGGATGCTTAACCAACGCAGCCACCCAGGCACCCTCTGTATTTCCTTTAGCATAAAAGTGTTTAAATCAGTTGGAATTTGCTTTATTATGAGGTATGAGTTAGTGCTGTATTTTTGACCACTCATTTGTCAAGGTTGCGGTTTTATAAACATGGCTGGTTTTATGTTGTATGTGGTTTTTACTCTATATTCCCACTGAGTTGTAGCAATTTGGGGGCGGGGGCTGGCAGGAAAATAGAGATTTTATTTTCAAAAGAGATTTAATTTAAACTTTTTAAAAATTTTAAAATGGTAGTCTTAACATTATTTATTAATTTATTTTTCCATACTTACTTGAAATGATGACTTTATTACATACTAATCTCTTATATGTTTTTGGGTGTTTTAGGGTCTATTTTTATTATTTCTGCCCATCAGACTATTTTAGTGTCATTGTTTTTCCATTTTAATCACTGAGGCTTTAAAATACTGAAAAGAGGAGCACCTCTGTTTTTTTAAATGGGTGGCTCGGTCTGTTAAGTGTCTGCCTTCTGCTCACGTCATGATCCTGGGGTCCTGGGATCCAGCCCCATGTCGGGCTCCCTGCTCAGCGGGAAGTCTGCTACTCCCTCTTCTCTGCCACTCCTCCTCACTTATTCTCTGTCTCTCTCTCTCTGTCATAAATAAATAATCTTTAAAACAATACTGAAGAGAATGATTCCTGCCTTCATGGTAGTAAGAAAGTGGCAGTTCATGACAATTTGACCATTCATTTTAGGGGAAGGGTCACCTTAAAACTGTGCTTCAGGGGCGCCTGGGTGGCTCAGTTGGTTAAGCGACTGCCTTCGGCTCAGGTCATGATCCTGGAGACCCGGGATCGAGCCCCACATCGGGCTCCCTGCTCGGCGGGAAGCCTGCTTCTCCCTCTCTCACTCCCCCTGCTTGTGTTCCCGCTCTAGCTGTGCTTCTCACTGTCAAATAAATAAAATCTTAAAAAACAAAACAAAACAAAAAAAAAACCAAAAAAAAACTGTGCTTCAGAGGGGCGCCTGGCTCAGTTGGTTGGGCGACTGCCTTCGGCTCAGGTCATGATCCCGGAGACCCGGGATCGAGCCCCACATCGGGCTCCCTGCTCGGCGGGAAGCCTGCTTCTCCCTCTCTCACTCCCCCCGCTTGTGTTCCCTCTCTGGCTGTGTTTCTGTCAAATTTATTTAATAAATAAAATTTTTATTTATTTAATAAATAAGATCTTTATTTATTTAATAAATAAAATCTTTGAAAAGAAAACAAAATAACTGTGCCTCAGAGAAAATACTTAATGCACAAAAGACTTTCTGTTCCAGGAAATTCTAGTATCATAGTCACCAACATTAAACACTTTAGTTTTCCCCAAAATTACATTTTAGAATTTGAAGAAATTATGAAAAGAGACAGTTTCTGCCCTCAGGAAGAGACGGACTGTATCAAGAAAGGACATGCCACAGGAAGTTCCCAGAGACAGCAACAGTTTTCTACCTTTTTCTCACCAGAACCTACTCTTGTACTTGTTCCATAGCAGGGGTTTGTTCATTTACTTATTCAGTAATATTTACCGCAAAATTATTTCTCCATTGCGCTAAGGATCGGTAACAGTGGTAAGTAAATTTAGATGATTCCCTGTCCTCATGGATCACACAGTGTAAGTTCCCGAGGTAACAGGAATGCAGTGTTGCAGGAGTATATTGTTGAGGTAGTTGACCTAGGTTCCCTATGAAGGTATTTACCAAATTAAAATCTGAAGAGTAGACGTTGTCTGATTTGTATAAAGGACCAGGGCTAGAACAGACATCATGGGCTGAGAATGAGAAGCTATGGCAGGCTCAAGGAGGTGAGACAAAGCGTTTGTTGCCAAAACACAGAGCTGGGGAGAGCAGTGCGGCCTAGAGCCTGAGAGTGAGTCTAGAGCAAGGGGCATGCCGAGGGCCTGCTTGCGCATACGGAGTCTGCACACTCTTTGTTGACTGGTAACAAAGCAGATTGCAAAGAATAACGGAACGGTTCTGGGCTGGGCTCTAGACTCAGAAGAACCTGGATTCGGGTGCTGGTTCTGAAAGGAAAAAAGATAAGTTTTTAAAAGTAGGTAAAAAATAAAATCATTGGGGCCCCTGGGTGGCTCAGTTGGTTAAGCGACTGCCTTCAGCTCGGGTCATGATCCCGGAGACCCGGGATCGAGCCCCACATCGGGCTCCCTGCTCGGCGGGAAGCCTGCTTCTCCCTCTCTCACTCCCCCTGCTTGTGTTCCCTCTCTGGCTGTGTTTCTCCCTGGCAAATAAATAAATAGAACCTTTAAAATATATAAATAAACAAAATAAAATCATTATAAAAATATTAAAAATACTTAGTGCTGAATAAACACTATGCTATATATTAAAACTTGAGGGATGTATCCAAAGAGCGGATTAGAGAGAGATTCATAGCCTTTAAGGCTTATATTATTTTTTTTAATGCTGAAAATTCATGAACCAAGAGTTCAGTTAAAAAATGAGAAAAACAAGAGAACAAGCCCCAGAATGGTAAATGAAGGGGATGGAAACATACACATTAAGTTAACAAAACAAAGCTTAAGATCCAGTCGGAAGAATCACCAAAGAACAAAGTTAGTTCTTTGAAGACTAATAAAATATACACACTGCTGGTAAAGTCGATCAATGAAGAACATTAGGAGTTAAAAAGGATATAAGCTA
This sequence comes from Spilogale gracilis, assembly GCA_004023965.1. NCBI lineage: Eukaryota > Metazoa > Chordata > Mammalia > Carnivora > Mephitidae > Spilogale > Spilogale gracilis. The sequence goes on from PITA01012964.1 coordinate 19,423, forward strand.
TATAGGAGAGGTTAAAAAGTGAGTACTGTAGGGGCGCCTGGGTGGCTCAGTTGGTTGAGCGACTGCCTTCGCCTCGGGTCATGATCCTGGAGACCCGGGATCGAGCCCCGTATTGGGCTCCCTGCTTGGTGGGAAGCCTGCTTCTCCCTCTCTCCCTCCCCCTGCTTGTGTTCCCTCTCTGGCTGTGTTTCTCTCTGTCAAATAAATAAAATCTTAAAAAAAAAAAAAAAAGTGAGTACTGTAGTAAGCATGTTACACCCAATCATTCTCAGTTGAGATGTACATATTCCCAGGAAAAGCCTACCCAAGAAGAAATAGCCTGCGTGCTTCTGTTGTATGAGTCGGATCTTTAATTTTAAATCTTGTGGCAGGGACACCTGGGTGGCTCAGTCGGTGAAGCGTTTGGCTTCACCTTTGGCTCAGGTCATGATTCCCACGGTCCTGGGTTCGAGTCCCATAACCGGCTCTTTGTTCAGCAGGGAGCCTGCTCCTGCCTCTGCCTGCTCTTCTCCCTGCTTGTGCTCACTGTCTTGATCTCGCGCTCTCTCTGTCACTGACAAATAAATAATCCTTAAAAATAAAAAAGAATAAAAAATACAGTCTTGTGGCAAAGAAAGCAGCAGGACCAGACAGTTTACAAGAAAATTCAGCTGCATTTGAAATGAAAGGCTTGTTCTAGTCTCATTAAAACTCTGTAGGTCGCCTGGCTGGCTCAGGTGGTGGAGCTTGCAACTCTTGATCTCAGGGTTATGAGTTTGAGCCCCATGTTGGGTTTGTAGAGATACTTAAATAAGTATATGAACTTAAAAAAAAAAAAAAAAAAAAGAACCTCTTTAGAGGTTATGAAGGGAGCAGGGAGGGAGATACACATAAAGAAAGCACATAGGCATAAGAAATCAGTTACAATTGTTTTCCCAAAGTTAACAACCAGAGTAGACATAGAAGGGGTGGATCTATAGAGCATTGCCAGCTGGCATCCCATGTGCCTTCCCACTTCCCAGTCACGAACTGCTTTCTTACCATTAGCCATCATCAGTCTCCTTACTTCTAAGGTAACCACATCTCTAACTTTATACCATTTAAGTATGTAACCCTGGCAATATTGTTTAGTTCATCCTTACTGAACTTCAGTTGGACAGAATTATACATGACGTACGCTTCTGTGTGTCTCCTGCGGCCCCTCGCATGTGTAGAGACATGTCAAACCCTCTCCGCTGTTTCGTGTTGCTCTGCTTCCCTGCTTGTTATTACTGGGCACTCATCCACTGTTCGTGTACGATACAGTCTTTCCATTTTACCGTTGGGTTATTTTCCTCTTCGAGGTTCTTATCCAAAAACGTTGCTCTCAATATTCCTTTAATGTCCGCTGATGGAGATGGGCTTTCATTTCTTTAGGGTATATTGCAAGGAATGGAATTAATGAATAAAGTAAATGTTTTGTTCCAAGACTTAATTTCAGGCTCTGCGTGATTGAGCTGGCGTGGGCTGAGTAGGTAGGGGGAACAGACCCACGTCCGCGTGCAAGCTTGCTGTGTGACGAGGGAGCACTGCGCATCAGTGGGGGCGGAACACAGCATTCAGTAGGTTGTGCCCTACAAGCGGATGTCACGTAGTAATAGAAATGAAATTGGCTTCTGCCTTATCCTATCTGCGAAAATTAATTCCCAGTTGACTAAATCCATAAGGGTTAAAAGCAAAACTTTGAACTTTCAAAGGCCAATAATAGATGGAAGGAGAAAAATGTCGCAACCTTGTCGTCAGGAAGGATTTCATAAACAAGATAGCAAAAGCAATGACCATACAGGGAAAGACTGACATAGTGAAACTAAGAATTTCTAGGGGCGCCTGGGTTGGTTCAGGAACTGCCTTCAGCTCAGGTCATGATCCTGGAGACCCGGGATCGAGCCCCACATCGGGCTCCCTGCTCGGTGGGGAGTCTGCTTCTCCTTCTGACCTCTCCCCTCTCATGTTCTCTCTCTCTCATTCTCTGTCTCTCTCTATCAAACAAATAAATAAAATATTTTTAAAAACTAAGAATTTCTACTCACAAACATCATCATGACAAATACAAGAAGACTTGCTACAAACTGGGAAATTTGTAACACGTACAGTGTGTATAGTTTTGGCATCCAGAATATATAGCAACAACAAAAAAAGTGTATTTCGAATAAATCCTATATAATCTAATAATTCCCCCTAAGAAAAACTCTAGCCCAACAGTCACCAGAAAACACTTCTGGAATAGTAGTAGCAAAATTGGGTATAACATATAGAAAATGGAAATCTCCAAGATTGCCATGAAAAGGAATAAATATATTGTCGTTTTTCCACAGTGGAATATGACATGGTGATAAAAATAATGAATTAATGGGGCGCCTGGGTGGCTCCGTTGGTTAATTAAACGACTGCCTTCAGCTCATGATCCCGGAGACCCGGGATCGAGTCCCACATCAGGCTCCCCGCTCGGTGGGAAGCCTGCTTCTCCCTCTCTCACTCCCCCTGCTTGTGTTCCCTTTCTCGCTGTGTTTCTCTCTGTCAAATAAATAAAATCTTTAAAATAATAATAATAATTAATAGCTGATATGTAATATTAATGGTTGAGTCTTAGAAACATAATATTAAGTAAAAAAAAAAAAAAAAGCAAGCCCCTAAAAATGATTTACTAGCTGGTACTGTATTTATAAAGCAAAAAAACCCATGGAAACCGAACCAAGTATTGTATTGATGTAGATAAATATATCATAAAACCATATTTTATCTTATTTTTTATTTTATTTTTTTTAGAGAGAGAGCACACACATATGAATGGAGAAGGGTGGGTGGTAGATGTGCAGAGAGAGGGAGAGAATCCCAAGCAGGTTCCATGCACAGCGTAGAGCCCCATGAGGGACTTGATCTCCTGACCCTAACTAAGATCATGACCTGAGCCGAAATCAAGAGTCTGGCACTTAACTGACTCAGCCACCCCGGCTGCACCATAAAACCATATATTTTTTTTTTTTGAGAGAGAGAGGGACTGAGTGCTTGGGGGGGGGGGACCAGCGAAGAGAGAAATTGAGACTCTCAAGTAGACTCCCTGCGGAGTGGGTTCAACTCGAGGCTCAGTCTCGTGACCCCGAGATGATAACCTGAGCCAAAACCAAGAGTTGGCTGTCAACCTAAGCCACCCAGGCACCCCTTGGAAACATCCAGTCTGAAAGCCTTTAGGCATAGGTATCTAAATGGGGCATGGAAACCATGGTGTCCCTGAGTGTGATGTCAGAGACCAAACAGAGTGAGGAATTGGGCCATGGGACAAAGTGGGGGAGCATCAGCACAGCCTCGGGTGTCAGAGCCTGAGTAGAATGAGCTGGATGCTCTTGTAAAGGGGGCGTACAGGGGTGGCGGAGCTGTTTAACTACCCAGCTCTTGATTGGGGCTCAGGTTATGTCTCAGGATCGTGGACTCGAGCCCCGTGTCAGGCTCCACACTCAGCAGGGAGTGTGCTTCTCTCCTCCCTGCCCCCACTCACTGACTCTCTCTCTCTCTCTCTCAAATAATAAATCGTTAAAAAAGGGAGAGAGTGAGTGAGTGCCCAGGGTTGGATATAGACAGCAGCAAGGTTAGGGAGTTGTCCATCCCAGACTTCATTAATAAGAATTTTTAAAATTCTGCAAATAGGCGTTTGCATTTTTTGTATGCTCTTATGGTAATTCTGATGTGTGTGGTCTATGGACAGCGCGTGGGGGACAAGCACTGGGAGAATTTATATATGTAGATGATAAGCAGGAAAGCAGAAAACATTTTTGGTTGCAGAAGAAAGAAATAAGGTAAAAAAAGATAGAAGTAGAAATGAATTTGCCTGGAAAGGAGAATAGTAAAAATTAAATAATAAATGGTTAAATACATAAGAACAGGTAAGAAGATAAATAATAAATTGGATAGACGGCTGGATAGGTAGATAAATAGATCCTAGAACCAAGTCGACGTGTCCCAGTCATGTAAGACTTAGTCAGCAAGTAAAAGTCCACTAAGGTTCTTCATCACATTAAAAGGCTAAAGAAGAAAAATCACACAAATATCAATAAATGAAGAAACATAATTTCACAGACTCTAACATGTGTGTTGTGGTAGAAGCTGGGAGCAGTCTGTGATCGGAAAGAAACCACCTCCACATACTAAAAGCCAGGCACCAAGGCCCTGAGCAGACAGCCCTGGGGGGGCGTGCTGGGGGGCTTTGACCGGTGCCGGCAGAGGGCGCAGGTGCCCGCCTGTGCTGCTTCGCTCCAGTGCAGCTTTGATTCCCAGCCAGAGCTGTCAGGCAAGAAAAAGGAGTAAAAGGTGTCCACATTGTAAAGGAAAAAATAAAATTAGCTCCATCCGGAAGATCTCACACAAAAACTGTTAGAGCTACTGAACGAGTTCAGCAAAGTTGAGAACACAGAATCCACACAGAAAATTAGCTGCATTTCTCTGAACCAACAGTTTTCCCAAAAAGAAGCTATGAAACAATTCTTCTTATATTAACATCAAAAAGAATCAAATACTTAAGAATAACTTTAGGAACGCAACACTTACGCGTTGAAAACTACAAATGGATGCTCTTGTAAAGGGGGCGTACAGGGGTGGCGGAGCTGTTTGACCACCCAGCTCTTGATTGGGGCTCAGGTTATGTCTCAGGATCGTGGGATCAAGCCCTGTGTCAGGCTCTGGGTGGCTTTAGTCTTTTAAGCTACCGCCTTTGGCTCAGGTCTCAGGGTCTTGGGATCAAGTTCCGCATCCGGCTTCCCTGCTCTCCAGGGAGTCTGCTTCTCCCTCGCCCCTCCTCCCTTTCAGTCTCTCTCTCTCTCTCTCTCTTTCTCTCAAATAAGTAAAATCTTTTAAAAAAAAGAAGAAAAGGAAAGGAAACTACAAAACATAGTTCAGTGAAATGAAAGATGTGAAAAAATATAAAGGCAGCCTGTGTTCGCGGAGTGGAAGACCCAATGTTGTTAAGATACCAGTACTACCCAAAGCGATCTATAGATTTAGTGCAAAATCCCAGTGATATTTTCTAGAAAATAGAAAAACCCACGCTAAAATTCATTAGGAATCTCAAGGAATCCCAGGCAGCCAAAACAATCTTGAAAAAGAATTAAATTAGAAAAAAAGAAGAAATGAAATTAGAAAACTGACTCTTCCAGATTTTTTTCTTTTTCTCACCTTTTTGCTCTGCGAGAACTTTTTTCTTTTTCTTTTTTTTTTTTTTTAAGATTTTATTTATTTATTAGGCAGAGAGGCAGGCAGAGAGAGAGGAGGAAGCAGGCTCCCTACTGAGCAGAGAGCCCAATGCGGGCCTCGACCCCAGGACCCTGAGATCATGACCTGAGCCTAAGGCAGAGGCTTTAACCCACTGAGCCACCCAGGCGCCCTAGAACTTTTTTCTTTAATGCTGAATATATGATGAAAGACAGTTTCCTTGTGCTTGGTATTAGGGAAACAGTTAAATCTTGTTCCCTCATACTCAGTACTGAAGGACCATCCGGGAAACCCCCTGCCGTGCCATTGCTTTGCTTGCGGGGTCCCTAGCTGATCTGTTTGCTTTGTGTGTTTTATATATATAGGATTTCTAGGGGTTTTAGTTTTACTTAGTGGAAGGGTAAGTGGCAGTATCTATCCCATCTTTGCCTGGAACTGAAATCAACTTAATTTTTTTTTAAGACTTTATTTGAGAGAGAGAGAGAGAGAGTACGCGAGCAGAAGTAGGGGATAGGGCCGAGGAAGTGGGAGAAGCAGACTCCTGCTGAGCAGGGAGCCGGACCTGGGCCTCCCAAGATCGAGACCTGGGCTGACAAAGACAGTTAACCAGCTGAGCCAGCCAGGCACCCCAGAAATCAACTTAATTTTTAAAGATGTTTTTGATTGACTTAGAATTGTTTTTTAATAGGCTGTTCCTTCCCTCCACACCTTCTCTCCGCTCCTACTTTAGCACTTAGAGGTGTTACATCATTGCCTTCTGGCTCCCGCTGTTTCAACAGGAAACCTGCACTCATTCTTATTTTTGTGGTCCTGGATACATTGTATTTTGTCCTCTTGCTTTTTACATTTTCTTGAGTAGATATAGTGATTTACTATTATCTGCCTTGTTTTATTTGAGTTTATATTGTTTATGGTTTGTTTGGCTTCTTGGAACTTTGAGTTTATACTTTTTATCAAATTTGGAAAATATTTGGCCGTTCACCTTTAGGGTTGGTTTTTTTTCACCGTGAATATCTTCACATTGTAAATGTCACGTAATCGTGTGTCTGGTTTTGTTCTTTTGCAGATGTTGGGGTTTCTTGGTAGGCAGCTAAGTTACTTGTGGTTCGGCTGAGATTCTGTTGGAAGCTTCAATAGTGCTGGTCTTTATTGTGGGGACAGTTGAGCTGTGTGCAACTGGGTGCTGTTACTGTGTGGGGTGTCGAGGAATCACCTGCCGCCGTGTGTCATCGCTGCGAGTTGCTCAGGTTCATACAGGAGGCTGCTTGGCCTTTGTCCAGCCTCGTAGGACTCTGCCCCGCACGTGCACAACCCAGTACACGTGCCCGGGGCGGCCACACACATGCCCAGCATCCCCGTCCTGTGCGGCTTCCTGCGCTCCAGCACCCTGCCGCAAGCAAGCCCAGGGCCCTCAACCCTCTGCCCTCCGTTCCGGTCACCACGGCGGCCGCTCTTTGCTGTGGGCCTGCTCTCTCCCATCATCCACCCTCTGAAGGCAGACTGCTTGTAGGACTAGTCTTATTTAGGTCATTTATTCATTTATTTTTCTTTTTGATTTTTCTGGAGCCCAACACAGGGCCTAAACCCACAACCCCGAGAGCAAGACCGGGGTCAAGACCTCAACTCCACCCAAGCGCCCCCTTATTATTTTTTTCTTTCTCTGTTTTTCTTTCTTTTCAGTTTCCTCAGCGTCCGCAGCGCTACAGTGTTGCGCAGTGTGTGTGGAGTGTGTTGTAGGCCTCCAGGGCTGCGGGGGTCCCGGGAGCCCTGATAGTCGGCGTCAGGAGGGCAGCTCTGGGGTCTGTGGCCCCCCGCGGTCAGGCAGGGAAGGCTCGTACCTCATGTTTTGCTTGCTGTCGTGTTCTTTAAATAGTCAATAATAAAAATTTCCTTTAAACTTGTCTTTCTAGCTTCACTGAAGCAGCAGTTGAGATCCCCAGTCCTCCTGAAACCCCAGCCAAGCCTCCTGAGCCTCAGCCTACCTTGCAGCCTGTTCTTTCTCTCATCCCAAGGGAAAAGAAGGCCCCGCGTCCCCCAAAGAAGAAGTATCAGAAAGCAGGGCTGTACTCTGACGTTTACAAAACCGCAGAGTAAGTAGTAGTACCTCTCAGCTGACATGCCTTAAAGACCTGTTACTCTTCCATGTTCGAAAAAACACTTGTGACTATCAAGAAACACGATACAAGTGTAATGTACACAAATGTGAGTCTCAGCACAAACTCCTCAGTGTTCACTTTTCTTATGATTCTGCACTGTGTGGTTCGGGGCTCATTAGTTTCTCAGATCTTTTTCTGGGGTGGTTGATTTCTGTTTGTTTCGATTATTTAAATTCTAGTTAACGTATAGCGTAATACTAGTTTTAGCGTCTTCCCTCATCTTTATCTTCTCTGCCTTTCTAGATTATATATCTGTAATTTGGATTCTCATGGTGCCTTTTTCTAAATTAATAGTAAGAAAAATGGCACTGTATGTGTATCTCTGATGATCTTGATGATTTTCTGCATTCATTCCTCACTGATTGAATGCTTTCTGTGTTTCCAAACACTTAGTCGGGTGAGTAGAATCTGCTCCTTACAACAACATCCTGTTTCCGTAGGAAGGTACAGCTGAAGAAGTGCTCTAATTAAGAATATATAGAGCCCAGGGGCGCCTGGGGGGCTCAGTCGTTAAATGTCTGCCTTCAGCTCGGGTCATGGTCCCAGAGACCCAGGATCGAGTCCCACATCGGGCTCCCTGCTCGGCGGGAAGCCTGCTTCTCCCTCTCTCACTCCCCCTGCTTGTGTTCCCTCTCTGGCTGTGTTTCTCTCTGTCAGATAAATAAATAAATAAAGTCTTGGTAAAAATATAGAGAGAGCCTGAGGAGACGGCCTGTCGCCGAGTTAGAGGCATCTGATGGAATGTAGCTGATCTGGGTTCTGGAAGTTCAGTCCTAAGGTGCAGGCAGGAAAGGGTACTCCACTTACTCCAGGACAGCCTGTCCCACGCACACACTGGGCCTCAGAGATTTTCCAGTGCTCCTGAAACGTGGTGCTGGTGTGGAAAACAAGCACTGCATGATAGGGACCACAAAACCATGGACCTAACGGACTCTAAGATCTTTACCTCGTTAAGGTAGAGGAAATTAAACATTTTTTTTTTAAGATTTTATTTATTTGACAGAGAGAGAGATCACAAGTAGGCAGAGAGGCAGGCAGAGAGAGAGGAGGAAGCAGGCTCCCCGCTGAGCAGAGAGCCTGATGCGGGCCTCGATCCCAGGACCCTGAGATCATGACCTGAGCCGAAGGCAGAGGCTTTAACCCACTGAGCCACCCAGGTGCCCAAACATGATATTTTTAGTAAGGGAAATGAAAAGTGCAAGTTTGTAAGGTGAACTCTAGCAGCAGAGCTGAAAAATGAAGGGGAGTAACTAATGGCAGAAATGCAGTGTCCCTCAAAAGGTTGAGAGGGTCTGGGTTTTGGCAAGAAAGAGTGAAATTGAAAAAGGAGAGATTAGATTTGAGGGCTGTGTCTTACTTGTGGTTAAAGTGGTCTCTGTGTAAACCACAGCGCCTTATTTTGCGTTGACAGCATTTTCTATTGGGGCGCCTGGGTGGCCCAGTCGTTAAGCGTCCATCTTCGCTCAGGTCATGATCCAGGGTCCTGGGGTCAAGCCCTGCATCAAGTGCCCGACCCAGCGGAAAGACTGCTTCTCCCTCTGTCTGCTGCTCCCCCTACTTGTGTGTTCTCTCTCTTTCTCTCTCTGACAAATAAATGAATAAAATCTTTGAAAGGAGAAAAAAAAAGTTTTCTTTTAATTTGCCACTGAAGTAGATGCCACATAAGCTCTTTGTACACTCTTCCTATTTCTTGAATCATGAAAATGTTTTATTCATTAAGCTTGTTAGTTTTAGCCCCCAATAATAGGACATTCTCTCAAATATCCAAGACTTTAAGAAGATGAACATTCATTTTCCTTTAACATAAAGAATGTTATGAAGTACACATTTCAAGGTTAATGTAGGAACTTCGCAGTATCTTCAGGGGTCTCGGATCCTTTCTGTTCTTCCGTCTCAGCACTAGCTTCTATTTCTCTCATTACCTGTGGCTCCTAGAGTTCAACCATAGGTCTTCATTTTAGAAAGCAGAAAAGAAGAAAGAGAATATGAAAAGCACGCACTTTCTTTGTAAGGAAGCAGTACGAAGTAAATGTGTCTTCCTGTCCCCAGTTTCATAATTCAAATCCCTAATCCCTGGTATCTGGAGGGAGGACTTTTGGGAGGGTAGCCCTTGTGAACAGGATTAGTGGCCTTAGAATAAACACAAGAGAGAGGATCTCTCTACACTGTGTGAGGAGTAGCAAAAAGGCGGCATTGCGGGCGCCTGGGTGGCTCAGTGGGTTGGGGCCTCTGCCTTCGGTTCAGGTCATGATCTCAGGGTCCTGGGATCGAGGCCCGCGTCGGGCTCTCTGCTTGGCAGGGAGCCTGCTTCCTCCTCTCTCTGCCTGCCTCTCTGCCTACTTGTGATCTCTCTCTCTGTCAAATAAATAAATAAAATCTTTAAAAAAAGAAAAAAAAAGTGAAACAAAACAAACAAAGGAAAAAGAATGAGACAAACCAAGAAACAGACGTCACTGTAGCAAACACCCTGATGGTCGCCAGGGAGCCGGTGGGCGGGGCGGCCGGGGAAATGGGTGGTGGCAGAAGAAGGGGTGCACCTGTCATGCTGAGCCCTAAGTGATGCATGCAAGTGTTGAAGCGCTGTGTTCTACACCTGAAACTAATACTCCCCTGTGTGTTACCTGTACTGGAGAGGGAAGAGTATGACTCAGTCCAAGTTGGATCAAGATAAAACCAGTATGGGAGGTGACTCACAGGAGGAGGTACTAGAGGTTAGAAGGTCGCTTAGGGAGCAGGGCACGTTTGTGGTTTTCCAGGAGAGGAGTCACACCATGAAATACCATAATTACATGTCAGGGTGTTGGGAAGGGTTGGTTCCTGAAAACAGTGATGCTAAAATTAAAAGAGATTAAAGATTGGATAGATGGTATGAATTCAAGGACAGGACGAGAGTCAGTGGTGATTGCAGTGTTTTATTTTGTATTCCTGGTTGGATAATGATGTCGTTAGCGAAAATACCAGAAACGAGTGTTATAGCCAGTACTCCTTGATTTAAGAAAAACCTCCATTATTAATGTTCCTTTATTTCGGTATCAAAGAATGTCTAGTAATACAGTCGACAGATTACTAACAGAGGTTAGCCTGCTTACTGGTTTTCCATGCCCGCTGTAGCAAGTTACTTAAGTGGCTTGAAACAACACAGATTTATTATCTTAAGTTCCTGGGGTCAGAAATTCAAATTTTAGTCTCTACAGGCTAAAATCAAGGTGTTGACAAGCCTGCATTTCCTCTGGAGGCTCTAGAATATTTAACTGGCGAGCCTCTAAACTTAAGTGGACCATCAGTTTTGAGAAAATTAACTATTTTTTTCTATTCCTCTCAGAAAGTGAGATTGGGGGCACCTGGGTGGCTCAGTTGGTTAAGCGACTGCCTTCAGCTCAGGTCATGATCCCAGAGACCTGGGATCGAGTCCCACATCGGGCTCCTTGCTCCAAGGGAAGCCTGCTTCTCCCTCTCTCACTCCCCCTGCTTGTGTTCCCTCTCTGGCTGCGTTTCTCTCTATCAAATAAATAAAACCTAAAAAAAAAAAAAAAAAGAAAGAAAGAAAGAAAGAAAGAAAGAAAGAAAGAAAGAAAGAAAGAAAAGAAAGTGAGATTGTCGTTTTTAACTCACAAAATGTTTTATTTACATTTTATTATTGAACTTTCTTATATTGGTAAAATACCAGAATTCACTGTTTTTACCATTTTTAAGCATTCAGTTCCGTGTCACTGATTGCATTCACCATGTTTTGCACTCTTTACCACCGTCTGTTTCCAGCATGTTCTTTTCTTTCGTTTTTCCGTTAAAGATTTTATTTATGGAAAGCCTGGGTGGCTCGGTCAGTTAAGCATCTGCTTTTGGCTCAGGTCATGATCCTGAACTCCTGGGACTGAGCCCCGCATCGGGCTCCCTGCTCGAGGGTGAGCCTGCTTCTCCTTCTGCCTCCCCCTGCTCCGTGTGTGTGCACTCTCGCTCTCTGTCTCGCTCTCTGTCTCTCAAATAAAATCTTTTTTTAAAGAAAGTGATTTAAAAATAAATAAACATTTTATGTGTGAGGGAGAGGCAGAGGGGAGGGAGAAACAGGACGCCTGATGTGAGGTTCAATCTCAGGACCCTGGGATAATGACCTGAGCCGAAGGCAGAGAGATGCTCAACAGCCGCCTAACAACTGAGCCACCCAGGTGCCCCTTCAGTCTTTAAATCTGTTAATACTTATTTTGTGGCCTAATGTATGCCCTGTCTTGGAGAATTTTGTGTGTGCATCTGAGGAAACTTTGTGATCTGCTGTCGTTGCGTGGAGTCCTTTATATTTCTGTTAGATGTAATTGGTTTGTAATGTTGGAATCTGTGTTGGTCTGTATGGTTTCCTAGCCATCACTGAGCTTGGTTGAAGTCTCCAGCTATTCCTGTACAGCTCTTTCTTCCTTCAACTCTGGGAATACTTCATTCAAACATTTTGGGTCCTTTGATGTTTGTTGAGTATAATGACTGTTGCTTCTAAGTGAACAGACTCTTGTCGATATTTAATGTCCTCCTGTGGGTCTCGAAACAGTCTTTGACTTAGGTCTCTGTGTCTCATACTATACTATAATCACTCTGCTCTCTCTTGGTTACTGTTTACTTGGAGTATTTTTTTTCCATCCTTTTACTTTCAACCTGTTTATGTCCTAATCTAAAGTGAGTCTCTTGGGGCTCCTGGGAGGCTCAGTTGGTTGAGCATCTGACTCTTGATTTCGATTCAGGTCGTGATCTCAGGGTCTTTAGGTTGAGCCTGTTGTCTGGGTTCTTTCTCTCCCTCTGCCCCTCCCGCTGATCACACCTGCAATTGTGCTTTCTCTCTCTCTAAAATACATAAATAAGATCTTGGGGGAAAAAATAAGTCTCTTATGGACAGTGTATAGTTAAGTCATGTATTTTTCCATTTTATTTCTCTCTACCTTTTGTTTGGAGAGTTTAATCTACTTACATTTAAAATAATTACCAATAAGGAAGGACTTTACATTTGCCATTTTGTTATTTCCCATATGTCTTAGCAGCTTTTTGACCCTCATGTCCTCAAATTACTGTCTTTTTTTATTGATCTTTTTGTACTCACACATTTTAATTCCCTTCAGTCTGTTCTCGGTGTATCCTATAGCTATTTTCTCCGTGGTTACCATGGAAATTACATATAACTTCCCAAAGATGTAACTATGTAATTTGAATCGATACCAAGTTAATTTCAACTACATAAAAAAAAAAAACTGGGGGCGCCTGGGTGGCTCAGTTGGTTAAGCAACTGCCTTCGGCTCAGGTCATGATCCTGGAGACCCGGGATCGAGTCCCACATCGGGCTTCCTGCTCGGCGGGAAGCCTGCTTCTCCCTCTCTCACTCCCCCTGCTTGTGTTCCCTCTCTCTCTGTGTTTCTGTCTGTCAAATAAATAAATAAAATCTTAAAAAAAAAAAAACTGTACTCATAAAGCTCCATATCCCCCTTTTATGTTACTGATTTTACACATTACACCTTATTTTTGTGTGTGTACACCCAGATACATACAAGTACTTTTTAAGGGTTTGTCTTCTAAATCCTGTTTCCTAGTCTCTTTTTTCTGTAGTCTCTCATCATGATTAAAGTATAACAGGCTCTTCTTGCCTCTTTCTTTCCTAGAAGAAATTTTTAAAATCATTTTTTTTAATAATACATGATACTTGTAACAACCACATTCAGAAGTTACTTGTTTTTTATAAAAGAAGCAAATAAGAAGGCATTATCAGAGATGATTAAAGAACCCTGCACGTGTGATTTGGTCTCTAATGTGGAGTAGAGCCATCAGGTCATCACTGGGCCGGGGGGGGGAATTAGAAGTCATGATTTGTTAAAGCTCAGTCTTCCACTTAGGAGTGGACATGGGTTAGGAGGGAGTCCACCATCTCACTGACATTGCTCTTGTAGAAGCTTCCACCTGTACCCCTGCCTTGGTCAGGGTGCCCTGTGTGCTGCTGGCTGTTCGCAGGCCTCAGCTCTATCGCTCTGTCCCCCTCTAGTGGCAGTGAAGTGCCTTCACTAACAATTGTCACTTCCAGGGGTCCTGGTGGCTGGGTCCTTTGAGCCTCTGCCTGAGGCTCAGGTCATGGTCTCAGGGTCCTGGGATCGAGGCCCGCATCAGGCTCTCTGCTCAGCGGGGAGCCTGCTTCCTCCTCTCTCTCTGCCTGCCTCTCTGCCTACTTGTGATCTCTCTCTCTGAAATAAATAAATAAATAAAGTCTTTTAAAAAAAAAAACAGCTATTATTTCTGACTTGACTGTTCGTCCTTAACATAGGCCTGGCAGTCTTAACAGGTAACAAGATTTAAGATGCTTTAATAAATAACAAGATCTAAGATGCTTCAAAAAATTACATTCTGGGAGCCACTGGGTGGTGGCTGTGTCAGTGAAGCCTCTGCCTTAGGCTCAGGTCATGATCTCAGGGTCCTGGGATCGAGGCCCGCGTCAGGCTCTCTGCTCAGCAGGGGACTCTGCTTCTCCTTCTTGCTGTGCGCCTCCCCCTGCTTGTGCTTTCTCGCTCACTCTTACTCTCAAATAAATAAAGTCTTTGAACTAAGTAACACTATAAAATATTGGGATATGGATCACCCTTAAAAAGAAAGGAAACTTGGAAACCTACAAAATGTCGATGTGCACATACCCATGTGTATCAATGTGCTGTTACTGTGTAACAAGGTTACCACAATCCTAGCAGTTTAAAACATCGCTGACTTACTATCTTGCAGGCAGTTTCCCCAGAATTTCAGGAGTCTGGGCACCTCAGCTCTGTGTCTCACAAAGGTTCGAATCACGGTATCAGCTGGGCCTACGATCTCGTCCTGAGCTCAACATTCTCTTCCAAACTCATTAATTTTCTTGTAGCTGTAGAGCTCAGTGGTGGCTTTCTTATTTAAGGGTGGCGGCAAGGAGAAAGCGAGTCTGCTTCGTCGGGTAAACCGACGAGCTCTGGGAAAACCTAAGCTTTTGTTGAGATACAATTCATATACCATACAGTTAACCCGTGGAAAATGCACATTTCAGTGGCTTTTAGTGTATGCAGACTCGTACGTTCATCACCAGTCAATCGTACATTTTCATCATCCCGAAAAGAAACTCCACACACTCGAGTGATCTCCCCTCATTTCCTCATCTGCTTTCCTCTACTTTCTGTCTCTGTCAGCATGACTTCTCTGAATATTACGTATATGGAATCATATACTGTGGGGTCCTTTGTGACTGATTAATTTCACTTCGCATGTTGTTTCCAAGGTTCATATATACCGTAATCTGTATCATTTCCTTTTTTCTTCCCAAATAATGATCCATTGCTGGATAAACCACATAAACCCATTTCATTTACCCATTTTCAGTTGGTGAACATTTGGGTTATTTTGTACTTTTTTTTTTTTTTATTTGCCAGAGTACGTAAGCAGGGACTCTAGAGCTCGGTCCCAGGACCCTGGGGTCATGACCTGAGCCCAAGGCAGACGGTTAACAGCTGGGCCCCCCAAGTGCCCCATGAGTTATTTGTACTTTTTTCTTATCATGATTAATGCTGTTATAAACATTTTTATATACCCCAAATACAGTTTTCATAGCTTCATAATAACTGAATATGTAGATACAGCACAGTTTATCCAAGCAGCCTGCTGAAGAAAAGGCATTTCAGTTGTTCCTAATGGTTCCTACTGTAGATAATGCCCAGGGACACCTGGCGGGGCTCAGTGGGTTAAACGCCTGCCTTCAGCTCAGGTCATGATCCTGAGTCCTGGGATCAAGTCCCACATCGGGCTTCTTGCTCAGTGGGGAAGCTGCTTCTCCCTGTCCTTCTGCCACCGCCTTCCCACCTGCCACCTCCCCACCCCCACTTGTATGCTCTCTCGCTGTCTCTCTCTCTCACACAAAATCTTTTTAAAAGAGAGAGAAATAATACCCAGTGAATGACCTTGTCCCACATTGTTTGCTTTTGGAGATCTATTCTCAGGGTGAGTTTGCAGTGGAATTACTGAACTCAATAGTTAAGTGTATATATAATTTTGTAACTATCGCCTAATTATGCTTCTGTTGCAGTTGTACCCTTTTGCAGTCTTTCTAGACCACAGCCCTAATTATGTTGTCAAACTTGTACATTTTTACCAATGTGATAGGTGTGAAATGTTATCTGCAGGAAGTTCTAATTTGCATTTTCTCATATGTGAAATTGTTGAGGATCTTTTCATATATGTACAAGTCATTTAATTATCTTTTTCTGTGAATTGTCTGTGCTTTTCCCCCCATCTTCCTCTCAGCTTACTAGTCTTTTCTTTTAAAATCCCTAGATTTTTAAAAGGCCCTTATGCATTAACGAAATTTGCCTCTTGTGATATAAATTGAAATCTGTTTTGTCAGTTTATCATTTGTCTTTTGTGCTTACTGGGCACGCATGTGAGGCTACCCCCGTGCACGTGGTGTTGGACGCTGGCTTTGTGGTAAGTTTCAGAGCAAGACATAGGACGCCTCTGACTTTGGCTGTTCTGGTTTCTCCCAAGTTTGCCTAATTCTGGATCCCTTGATATTTTCAGATGAATTTCAGGATCAGTTTATTGATGTCTACAAATAAGTCAGCTGGGCTTTTGAAAAAATGTGTATCAGTTTGGGGGCTTTACAATCATAACAGTATTAAGTATTCTTAACATGGGAAATTTTTCTAGTTATTTAATCATTTGAAATCTCTTTTAACACTGTTGTTAGTTTTCAGTACCGGTTCTGCAGCACTTCTGTTAAGCATATTCCTAATCATGTTACTCTTTTGAGGCTTGTAATGGAATTTTTTTAAAGATTTTATTTATTTATTTGAGAGAGAGCATGAGCCAGGGGGAAGAGCAGAAGGAGAGGAAGAA
Source organism: Spilogale gracilis (assembly GCA_004023965.1). Taxonomy (NCBI): domain Eukaryota; kingdom Metazoa; phylum Chordata; class Mammalia; order Carnivora; family Mephitidae; genus Spilogale; species Spilogale gracilis. The sequence continues at coordinate 35,661 of PITA01012964.1, forward strand.
GCAGACTCCCCACTGAGCAGGTAACCCATTCAGGGCTCACTCCCAGGACCCCCAGATCATGACCCAAGCTGAAGGGAGACGCTTCACCAACTTAGCCACCCAGGAGCCTCATAAATGGATTTTTTTTTTTTTATTCATTGCTAGTGTATAGAAATACAGTTGATTTTTGTATATTGGTCTTGTATCCTACAGTTCTGCAGCCTTACCTAGCTCAGTTATTAATCGTAATAGTATTGTCATGGGTTCTGTCATTTGTGCACTTTGCTTACAATGATGATTGTCTTTATCATGCAAAGCTTACAGTGCTTTGGGTTTTGATTTTCTGTTTTTACCATGTTTCTGGATTTTTTTAAGTTTTTGTTGGTTTTTTTATTTATTTATTTAAGTAAAATCTACACCCGACATGGGACCCAAATTCATGACCCAAAGATCAAGGGTCACGTGCTCTTCTGACTGAGCCAGCCAGGCACCTTATGTTTCTAGATATTTGTGCCATAATTGAATAAGCTTTCCCACACCCTGGTTTTAAAGGAATTAAGAAATTCAGCCTTGTTTTCTTCTAGTAATTTTTTTCTTTTTAAGTACACTCCACAGCCGATGTGGGGCTCGAACTTATGACCCAGAGATCAAGGGTCGCATACTTTTAGGACTCAGCCTGCCAGGCACCCCTCTTTAACATTAACTGTTTTGTATTGATTCTCACGTCTCATTCCCTGGTCTGTTTGCAGTTTATTCTGGTCTATAGTATTAGGCTAGGCTCTATAGTCATTGACTAAACTGAAGTCAATATCTAGTTTAATAAACTAAACTCAGTATTTATTGAGTGCCCACTATGTGTTCGTTACTGTGCTAATAAGCACTTTACATATGTTATCTTATGTTATCCATTCTTCTGTGCTTGATTAAAGTTCTTAAATACCATTTGGTTGAAAATATGGTGACTTGTCTGGAACATTTGATTAATTCCTACTTAAATGGATTGCTTGCTCTGGGGAAACAGGTATGTTTTGACATTACATACTTTATGAGACAAAACATTAGGGCTGTTAAAGTTTACGTAGTAATCTGAAAATGTAATCTTTTTACTTTGTTTGAAAATGTGTTGTGCTCCTCAGTGCTTTTAAGTTGTGAGGTAAAATGGTTTTAATGGGAAGCATAGGGACAGATGGCACTGCAAAGAAATACAGTTTCATATCCCCCCTCTGCGCCGCCCCCCCCCCCAGGCCAGGCGCTGCCAGGCCACTTGCACGAAAGAAGTCATAGGGGTGCCTTCATGCCCCTGCTGTCTGTAGGTTTTGTTCAGAAATATTTTAGCCAGGGTGATTGTAATTTCCTTTTAATAGGTACTAGGATTTTCCTTTTAAAATGAGGATTCAGGAAGTCTTCCCATTGATGTGCTGTAAAATCATATATTTACATTAAACAATATAAAGTTAGTAGATAAATCAGTTATCGACAGTGTTTGTTGGTGGAGTGTGTTGGGAGAAATGTGAACATCGTCAGCAAGGTGGTTTACGAAATTCATATTTTCAGAAGTTTAAATGCATGAGGTGTGACAGTAGATTGTTTAGGGGGGGAGTGGCTAGAGTCACATGATTGTTAAATCCAGTAAGGGAGGTGCATTAAGTTGTGATAATAGAACTAGTCTCAAATCCCAATTCCATCACTCACTGTCTAGGTTTATGACTTTGGGTGTGTTCCTGAAACTTAGGTCCTCAGTGTCCTAATCTGACAGTGGTACTGATGAAGAGGACCTATTTCATAGACAGGTAGAGGATTAAATGGTTGATATATATGAAGTAAGTATTTAATAAATTTTTGAGATGTCTTATTCCATTGTTACTAATTGTGAGCTCAGATGAAATTAACTCCTCCAAGTCTCTTACTTCCTCCTGCATACAGTATGACCTCATCAGGATTGTTATTCCTCTACTTAGATTTCTTTTAAGCTACAGTTATTTCTGGGGCACCTGGGTGATTCGGTCAGTTAAGCATCTGCCTTCAGCTCATGACCCCGGGGTCCCAGGATCAAGCCCCGCACAGGCCTCCATGCTCCGTGGGAAGTCTGCTTCTTCCTCTCCCACTCCCTCTGCTTGTGCTGTCTCTTGCTTTTCAAATAAATAAATAAAATCTTTAAAAAAAAAAAAAGATAGTTATTTCCTCTATCACATCCAAAAGACCCATCATGAACTAGTGTAACCTGTTTTCCTTATCTTATCTCTGGTTACATTCCTTAAAGATTTTTCATTTATTTGAGAAAGAGTGTGTGCACAAGCAAGCACTTGAGATCAAGGGAAGGGGCGAAGGGGAGGAAGAGGGAAAGAATCTCAAGCAGACTCCTTGCTGAGCATTGGAGCAGGACATGGGGCTCAATCCCATGACCCTAAGGTCATGACCCGGCTGAAACCAGGAGTCAGGTGCTTAACCAGCTGAACCCCGCAGGCACCCATTGTTACGTTCTTTATTCATTCCTCTTACCCACAACATTGACAATTTCCCCTAGTTTCTCCATCTTTTCCTCTCAGGACTTGGCTTCCGTGTCTGCCCTACATGGTGAGAACTGCCTTCCTCCTTCCCATTCACTTGCCAGATCCCACTCCTTCTCTCAGGTCTTACTCAACATCTGAAAGGATTTCTCATTAAATAAAAGTGTCCTTAATTCTCCTCTAGTTAAATTTAATTTTACTTTTCTTTTTCCACTAGTAAAGCTTATTAGCACCTTCTCAGGTATGAGTTTAATTGTATTCTGAGAGGTAATCTGGGCATGTTTGCTTCCATGAACTTCTTTAGGCCATAGTTCACTTCATCTGCCTTACAAATATTACAGAACCTAGTGGTTTTTAAAATATATTTTAAGGGTCGCCTGGGTGTCTCAGTCATTAAGCCTCTGCCTTCGGCTCACGTCATGATCTCAGGGTCCCGGGATCAAGGCTCGCATCGGGTTCCCTCTCTCACTGTGTCTCTCTCTGTCAAATAAATAAAAATCTTTTTAAAAATAAGTCAATTCATTAATTTAATTTAATATAGTTTAAAAGAAAAGGAATAGAACCAACTGCCTGAATTCCTAAAATACAATACATAGGACTTAAAATCTCAGGAAAATTTAAAATTTTAAGGATAGTATCTGCCCTTTTACTTGGCAACAAATATGTAAATAGATTATTTCAGTTTATGCTTTTCCTATTCATCCAAGAAACACACTCCAAAATGTAGTAAATGGAAAATTCTGTCCTGAAAGTCTATATTGTGGATGTGTGTAAAGACAGTTTCTATGATCAACTCTTAGAATTTGTACGCTCCCTGTGCATTTACAAAGAGCTTTTATATACGTTGTCATTTAAGTCAATTACATTTAAGTGCATCAGTTATAGTCCTAAACACTTAGAGGTTCAAAGCACAACAGTCTTTCAAATATATTCTGTTGTGTTTTCCAGTAGAACAGTGTTTTAATTTAACTCCAATAGTTTTTCTTTACCTTTCACCATGGCTTTGGTCCTCCCTTTCCTATAGTTATTTGGTGTTAATGAAATTTATTTAAACCCTTAACTAAATAAATTCTGTTACCCGAGTAAATTAGACTATTGAACAAAAATGTAGTATTTTCCCTACATCACATATTTAGTCTCTATTTTTATGTATAGTCTGTGATAACTTAATAGATAATCATGAGATTGTACAGAAACACTGTGCATCTTTCATCCAGATTTATCCAGTGTTGGTATCCTGCCACTTCTTTCCCTGCTTCCCTCCCCACCTCACCTCTTCTTGCCTCTCTTCTCCTCATATCTGTGTCTGTCTCTCACTCTCTCTCTCTCTCACACACACACAGACACACATACACACACACACACTTTTTCAACTCTTATTTGATGATAAGTTACAGACATTCTAACACATTACTCATAAATATTTCAGTATGTATTTCCTAAGACCAAAGGAGATTTTTTGATATAAAGAGGATATACATAATAAATTCAGGATCTTTAACATCACTACAATACTTTTACCTAATGTATAGTTCAAAATCAGCATTCACTCATCGTGTCAGTAATGTCTTTTCTAACAGCTTTTCTGACAGATTCAGGATGCGGTATGTGATCCCGTGTTGCATCTCATTGACATGTTTGCTTATCCTCCTTTCATTGGAGCAGTGCCTCAGCCTGTCTTTGTCTTTCATCATTTTGACACCTTTGAGGAGTACAGAAGAGGTGTTTCATAAAAGGTCCTTAAATTTGAGGTTTTTGGATGTTTCTTTCTGAAGAGATTGTGCGTTTTTGGCAGGAACTCCACAAAAAATGTGATGTTTTCTTTTCAGTGAATGAAGATCACCGTGCCGCGGGTGATTCTCAGTTGGCCGCGGTGCCGTCCCGCGGGTTAACCGGGGATAAGTCCCCGCTGCGTCTTGGGCTGTGTTCCTGGTAGTTTGTCTTTATACCTGTTTTGCTAATATGTTGTGGAGAGGACTCGCGTCTCTGCTCGTGAACAATGGCTGGCCTGCGGTTAGTGTCCCTTCAGTGTCCTGGTGAGGCTCTTGCTCTGTCCTCCTGCTCGAGTGTCTCCTTCTGTGACAGTGATAGGCTCTTTTGTTTACTACAGCTTTGCAGTAGATCTTGAAATCTGGGAATGTGATACCTCCAGCTTTGTTCTCCTTTCTAAAGATTGCTTTGGCTATTCAGTCTTTTATGGTTCCACACAGACTTTAAGATTATTTGTTCTAGGTCTGTGAAAATCGTGGTTGGTATTGGGACACCTGGGTGGCTCAGTCACTTAAGCCTCTGCCTTTGGCCCCACATCGGGCTCTCTGCTCAGCGGGGAGCCTGCTTCTCCCTCTCTCTCTCCCTGCCTCTCTGCCTACTTGTGATCTCCATCTGTCAAATAATAAAATCTTCTAAAAGAAAAATGGTGGGCACCTGGGGGGCTCAGTCGTTGAGTGTCTGCCTTCGGCTCAGGTCATGTTTCCCGAGTCCCTGGATCGAGCCCCTCAGCGGGAAGCCTGCTTCTCCCTCTCTCACTCCCCCTGCTTGTGTTCCCTCTCTGGCTGTGTTTCTCTCTGTCAAATAAATAAAACCTTAAAAAAAAAAAAGTTGTTTTTTCTTTCTTTCTTTCTTTCTTTCTTTCTTTCTTTCTTTCTTTCTTTCTTTCTTTCTTCCGGCAATCTCTATACCCACTGTGGGGCTGGAGTCCACAGCCCAAGATCAAGAGTCGCAGGCCCTTGCCACTAAGCCCCCCAGGTGCCCCATGGCGGCATTCTGATTGGGACTGCAGTGGCGAATATGGACATTTTAACGATGTTGATTCTTCCAGTGCATGAGCATGGAATATCATTCCCTTTGTTGTGTCGTCTTCCCTCTCTTTGATCAGTGTCTTACACTTTACAGAATGTAGGTCTCTTACCTCCTCTGTTAAATTTACTCCTAGATATTTTATTCTTTTCAGTGCAGTTGTGTATGGAATTATTTTCCTTATTTCTGTTTCTGCTACTTAGTGTATAGAAACATAACTGATCTCTTTGTATTGATTTTCTATCTTGCAACGTTATCCTTTTATTACTTCCAGTTATTTTTTGGTGGAATCGCTAGGGTTTTCTATGTGTGGTAGTACGTCGTCTGCACATGTGGACAGGTAGCTACTTCCTTACCAATTTGGGTGCCTTTTACCTGTGTGTGTGTGTGTGTGTGTGTGTGTGTGTGTGTGTGTGTGTCTGGTGTCTTAGTTAGGACCTCCAGTATTATGTGGAATAAAACTGGAGAGAGTGGGCATCCTTGTCTTGTGCCTCATCTTCGAAGTATCGGTTTATTCTTTCTCTGGTTGCTTGAGGTATGAAGTTACATTGTTTGAGAGCTTTCTTATTTCTTTTTTAAGATTTTATTTATTTATTTGAGAGAGAGAAAGAAAGCATGAGAGGGGAGAAGGTCAGAGGGAGACGCAGACTCCCCACGGAGCCAGGAAGCCGATGCGGGACTCAGTCCTGGGACTCCAGGATCATGACCTGAGCCAAAGGCGGTTGCTTAACCAACTGAGCCACCCAGGTGCCCGAGATTTTTCTTCTTTCTTTTTTTTTTTTTCTTCTTATTTCGTAGGGTAGGCAGTTACCATTATGAACTTCCCTCTCATAACTGCTTTTGCTGTTAAGTTTTGGTGTATTGTATTTCCATTTTTGTTTGCCTCGAGATATTTTTATTTTAATTTTTCTTTTGATTTCTTCCTTGGCCCATTGGCTATCCCGTTGCATGTTTTCTAATCTCCACATATTTGTGAATTTTCTAGTTTTCTTCCTGTAGTTGATTTCTACTTTAATACCGTTGTGGTTGGAAAATATGCTTGATAGGAGCTCAGTCTTCTTAAATTTATTAAGATTTGTTTTATGACCTAACACTTGATCTTCTTGGATAATGCTCCATGTCTGTTTGAGAAGAATGTGTATTCTGTTGCTTTTGGACGGAATGTTCTGTGTAAGTCTTCACTGTGTTTAATTAGACGCCTGCCCCTTGGGGCCACACCTATGAAGATAAGTGGAGAGCCTGGGCATGTCTGTCTGCTGCCTATGAGCCGCTGGATGGAGGGGCAGGCAGCTGGTTAAAAACTGTCTGGTACAGTCCGTCAATAAACTGGTACATGTAAGCGCTTGCCTTACATTCCCATTACATTCTGGGAACCACTCCTGTGTATCAGTCAGACGTGCGGAGGGGGCATGGGAAGCCCTGGTTTGTCGCCAAGTAGGGCAGAAGCTGCGACAGGACCTAGTGCTCGCTGTGATTGGCATCCGCAGTGGAGGCGGGGCGGTCTGCTGGGACTGCGCCCTTCTCCTGGGGCACCTGCTGCCGTCTCCAGGTCGCTGAGGTCACAGTCAACTCCGACCGGGGCACACCCAGCTGGCGTCACACAGAATTGGCAGCCACAGGAATCAGAAGTCCAGGGGTGTGTGTGAAAATACAGGAGACACACAGGGAAGAAACTCGTGGTAGGAAAGAACTGGGTTGTTTCCCTGAACAGAAACATAAAACACACTTTATATTATATGTATGTATACAATACTGTGAATAGTTTTCTAGCTAAGCCAACTAATGTTTGTGGGGTTTTTTTTTTTACAAAAATTTGGTATTTTCTGTAGGCTTATAATCTATATTTTTTTTGGTGTTTTTTTGTTTTTTGTTTTTTAAAAGATTTTATTTATATATTTGACAGAGAGAAACACAGCCAGAGAGGGAACACAAGCAGGGGGAGTGAGAGAGGGAGAAGCAGGCTTCCCGCCGAGCAGGGAGCCCGATGTGGGACTCGAACCCCAGTCTCCGGGATCATGACCTGAGCCGAAGGCAGTCGCTCAACCAACTGAGCCACCCAGGCGCCCCCTTATAATCTATATTAACCTTTATAGAATGTTTTTCTAGACTTACGACATTTTTTTTTAAGATTATTTATTTATTTATTGGACAGAGAGATCACAAGTAGGCAGAGAGGCAGGCAGAGAGAGAGGAGGAAGCAAGCTTCCTGCTGAGCAGAGAGCCTGTTGCGGGCCTCGATCCCAGGACTCTTGAGACCATGACTTGAGCCGAAGGCAGAGGCTTTAACCCACTGAGCCCCCCAGGCGCCCTTTCGAACAGTATACCGGCTAAAGAGTATTTACTTGCAGTTTGCACAAGTACAGCCTGTTAACTTGAGGGTTACAGAAAGAAAAGGCCTTTATCAGACATTCATTAAAGATACAGTATTTATTACACTTAAATCGATTTGTTCAGTCCTGGTGATTAATTCTTATTTTGCTGGTCTTGACTTAAGCAGTCTACTTTTGTAAATTGATTTGTTTCTCAGATAAAAATGCCCCAGAAGCTACTTCTGACCCTTTTTACAGTCTTAACAGGTGTCTCTTTGAGGTGATGCCTCCAGCTAATACGGAGGAACCTGTGGCCCTAATTCCGTTCCCGATAGTGTCATTAGTCAGAAATGTAAGAGCCAGTAAAGCCTACGCCGTGTTTCTGAATCTGGAAAAAAAAAAGAAAAATCTTTCTTGATAAAAGTCTTGACAGTTATTTCAGTCCTTTGCAGGAACATTATATGCTTTTCTCCAGACTTAGAAATCTCCAATAGATAAAATGTGGTTCACATTGATAAAATACGACTTGCCTTTTGTTGACCTAGGAACTTGAACTTCTTTTCGATTTTCAGGTTCTCTTCACATTATTTGTTTGTCAAACAGCGCAGACCTTAGGGCACTGATATGTTCCTTAAAGTCTGCATTCTGCCAGAAATCCCCTTATCCTCCCTTTGAGAAGGTACTGGAACAAGCCCTGCATGTGACTTAGCAGCTGTGCAGCAGGCTTAGAAGACATCTTAGTGGTTTCATTATTCGGGTTTGGGGACCAAGATTAGAGAAGACAAGATCTGAGAATAAGGAAATGAGTACCTGAAGTCGAGACAGGGTCAGAGACCACATTTAAGATAAACGTCATAACCATTAACATCATTATTAGGAATGCTCGCTTTTCCTGTTTTTTTCTTAAGTATTTGTATACTTTTCCTCTCATTTGCTGGTGGATTTGCCTGTTTGACTTTAATCTTCACATTGCATTTAGATGATGAATTATTAAAACTAGCGGCGCCTGGGTGGCTCAGCCGTTAAGCAGCTGTGTTCCGTTCAAGGCATGATCCTGGGTCCCGGGATCGAGGCCCGCCTCGGGCTTCCTGCTCGCGGGGAGACTGCTTCTCCCTCTCCAGCTCCCCCGCGCTTGTGTTCCCCCTCTCGCTCTCTGTAATAAATAAATAAAATCTTAAAATTAATAAAGTTAAAATTCTGATTTTATTTTTAAAAATTACTAAAACTAATAAACTACCAAAGAGAGAGAAAGCTGGCCACAAATACTGAATGGGTTGCATTTATAAATAGAACATAATGAAAGGAAGATTACTTTCTTTTTTAAGATTTTATTTATTTATTTATTTATTTGACAGCAAGAAACACAGCTAGAAGGGAACACAAGCAGGGGGGTGAGAGAGCGAGAAGCAGGCCTCCCACCGATCAGGGAGCCCGATGTGGGGCTCGATCCCGGGGCTCCCGCATCATGACCTGAGCCCAAGGCAGATGCTTAACGACTGAGCCCCCCAGGTGCCCCCCCAGATTACTTTCTTTTGGTAAGAAAAGCACAAGGATGTTTCCATTTACACACATATACACAGAAATAGTAAGTTTCATTTTGCAGCTTCAGCCACTGGGCAGAAGGAGGCACCTCTCCCAGAACCTTACTCTTTAGCTTACACTGTATTGTGGCGGTTCCCTATGCGAAGTGCTTACTTTCATTCCTACAGATTTTCTCCCCAGTGATTTGAACTGTTAGCGTTACACATGCAGTGAATACCGTGGAAAATAGCGAGGAATGCTCAGAATCTCCAAGACGAGCTGACACAGAGAGCGCATTCCCTCTCGTTGACCTCTCTGCGCAACTCACGTGGAACAGAGTATTGGAAAATGAGAGAGAGAGTCCCATGCTGTTATCACCAACAAGGAAATTAGTGGTCAGGCCTAAAATTAGAACCAAAATCAGATGTAGCCAAGAACTAGGAGAAGGGTTTCTCACATGGCTGTCCTGTTCTTAGTAGGCCCGCAGATCCTGGACATGAGCGTCGCAGGATCGGGGATCGAGATGGTTTTGTTAGAGAATCGGTCAGTAATTGATGGGAGGTACGATCAGGGGGGCTTGTGTTTCATTTGGTAGTTTGAGGACTACAACTCCACTGGTGACCCGGGATTTTTTTTGTAGTTTTGTATGTTCACTCTTCTCTGGGAGCCCAGTACCGCCCTCCCTGACTGCCGTATATCACCTGCTTACTGACCCTTGGGGAAGCAGGGTGAAATGTCAGATTTGCTTTCATCCGTGGTGTCACTAAATGAACCTTTTATGTTCTCTATTTAATTTGCTTGGATAAATCTTGACTCTGTAGTATACAGAGTTTAGACCAAATTTTCTCTCATAAAGAGTGCTTGGCTCTAGACACAGTTGTTTTCTTTCTCTATTTGACTTTGATTCATGATGAAGAAATACAGTTCTTCGTTGAATTTTAAAAGTTCCTATCTTGGGGCGCCGGAGGCTCAGTTGGTTAAGCGACTCAGGTCATGATCCCGGAGTCCCAGGATCAAGCCCCACATCGGGCTCCCTGCTCAGCGGGAAGCCTGCTTCTCCCTCTCTCACTCCCCGTGCTTGTGTTCCCTCTCTGGCTGTGTTTCTCTCTGTCAAATAAATAAATAAAATCCTTAAAAAAATAAAAGTTTCTATCTCTGGGGCGCCTGGGTGGCTCCATCAGTTAAGCATCTGCCTTCAGCTCAGGTCATGATCCCGAGGTCCTGGTCCCATGTTGGGCTGCCCGCTGAGCGGGGAACCTGCTGCTCCCTCTGCCTCTGCCTGCTCCCCCTGCTTGTGTGTTCACTCTCTCTGATAGATAGATAGATAGATAGGTAGGTAGGTAGGTAGGTAGATAAATCTTCTAACTGTTCACAGTTATTATTTTGGGCTTTTTAAAATGAGAAAAGTGGTTTTTAGGTATAAGTGAAACAATCTCATATCCTTCCTTTTCTTGTTTAAAACTGTTTCTCGGGGGACGCCTGGGTGGCTCAGTTGGTTAAGCGACTGCCTTCGGCTCAGGGCATGATCCTGGAGACCCGGGATCGAGTCCCACATCGGGCTCCCTGCTCGGCAGGAAGCCTGCTTCTCCCTCTCTCACTCCCCCTGCTTGTGTTCCCTCTCTCGCTGTGTTTCTGTCTGTCAAATAAATAAATAAAATCTTAAAAAAAAAAAAAACTGTTTCTCAAACTCTTTTCCAGTACTCTAACCACTTGGCATGACCTCATTCACCTCATTCACAATTTTTAACCTCATCTATACTCCTTCAGCCTCCTTTTATTTGCTCTAATTCTCTGGTCCCGTTGCCGTTGTGATTTTCTACCAGATGCTTATTTCCTCTGCCTGGTCTTCCTCCGTTTCCGAGATCCTGTTACGGCCAAGACCCGGTAGCATAGCTGAGCTGAGAAGCCTCCCCAGTTATTCATTTTAATTATTGGCCTAGCACTTATCATTTTCTGGGGTTTTTTTTCTATTTTCTTAGTTTTTCTTACCTCCTTATCATCTGTGTACCTAAGAACAATGTAAACTGTCTTTTTCACTACTGCCTCTTAGCACTTCAAACAGGACCTGGAGGGACGCCTGATGCTGGCTTAGTTGCCAAAGCACCTGTCTTCGGCCCCGGTCATGATCCTAGAATTCTGGAATCAAATCCCCTGCCAGGCTCCCTGCTCAGAGGGAGTACCTGCTTCTCCCTCTTCCTCTTCTCCTCCCCTGCTTGTGCGCACTCACTCTCTCTGGCTCTCTCTCTCTCTCAAATAAATAAATAAAATCTTAAAAAACAAAAAATACAGGACCTAGACTTAGTGAGTACTTGGTAACTATTCAATAAATAAATGAATGATCCAGTGGAAGGAACCAGTGTTCAAATTTCAGAACTTCAGGTTCTACAAATAACTGACTTTTGAGGGCCTCAGTTTCTCACCTGCAAAATGAGTATTAGTATACCTGCTTTTACAAGATAGAATAGACTTGTTTTTTAAAAAGCAGTGTGTTGTGATTCATAGGGAAAATAAATACATCAGCCTTGCCTTATTTACTGGAACTTAAAGGCAAAATAAAATCAAAGTAGACGAAGTGAAATCCTGTTTTCTCTCTTTTTTCATTTCCTTTTTATTTCCTTGTTTTTTCCCCCTTTTATGTATTTGTGAAATGTCTTAAGACTGATCTCATACCAAATATTAGAAACACAGACCAGTAAGGCAAGTAGAAGAGGTAAGTCTATGGAGACATTGTAGAATAAAATAAAAAGATCAGTGAGTAGGAGCTGAGCAAGAAACAGGTTTTTATCTTAAATCTCCATAGTAGCTACTAAAATTAAGGCAAGTCACTTGAGTTCATAGAGCATCTGTTTTCAGATCTGTAAACTAGAGCTAACATCTCTTCCTACCTGCCTCATAGGGTTGATACAAATGATAATATGTGAAAGTACTTCATAAACTATAAATCATCAGGGACACTGGGCTGACTCAGTTGACGGAGGTTGGGACTCTTGATCTCGGGGTTGTAGGTTCAAGCCCCATGTTGGGTGTTGAGGTTACTTAAAAGATATTTTTAAAGAAATAGAAGCGACTGGGTGGCTCAGTTGGTTAAATGTCCGACTCTTGATTTCAGCTCAGGTCGTGATCTTAGGGTCATGTGAACAAGTCCCATGTCAGGCCCCGCTCCCTGTGCTCCTCCCTCCCAGTTTGACCCCCCCTCAAATAAATGAATAAATAAATAAAATCTTAAAAATAAAAAAAATTTGAAAATAATGCATGCATGCATACTATAAATCATTGACCAAGTACAAGGTAATTATTAAAATCAAATCTGAAATTTAGGTTCCTCTTGTAAAACTGCTGGAAAATGCTAACACAGCTCTTCTTTATGTATAATTCCTAAAAGATAATTCCAAAATTCTAAAAATACATGAATGTACTCGATATCCCTCCCCACAAAAATACACATTTAAAAGTTAAACCACTGTTAAATATTTTTTTTAAGATTGTATTTATTTATCTGACAGAGAGCACAAACAGGGAGAGAAGCAGAGGGAGGGGGAAACAAACTCCTCATCGAGCTGGCAGCGCAGTGTGGGGCTCGGTCCCAGGGCCCTGGGATCATGACCTGAGCTGAAGGCAGACGCTTCACTGAGCCACCCAGGCGCCCAAAACAAATACTCTTAGCAGAGGATCTATTTTCTGTATTTGACCACAGGAAGAGATTTCATCACCTCTGATTATTTTTCATTCTTTTCTGATCATTTTCCATTCTTTTCTGATCACAGCCCAAAGAGCCGATTGATCCAATTAAAGAAAGAGAAGCTGGAATACACTCCAGGAGAGCATGAGTATGGCCTGTTCCCAGCCCCCATTCATGTCGGTGAGTACTCAGCATATAGTATATTGCTAAAAAAAAATGGTATTTCTTGAGTTTGGATGAAGTGTTTGCATGTTCTTATTATTTCTGCATCTCCAATGGGATCGAGCTCTTTCTTTACCATTTAGTTCATACTCAACTCTGCAAATTCTTTGCTGTCTAGGAGTCACAATGACATAAATCTTAATCGAGTCTCAGTAGTAAAACCACTGTCATCACATGTGATTCCCTGAGTGTGTCATCCAGGACAACCCAGCCGTCACCACTTCAGTTTGATATTGCCCATGTTCAGAAAGAGATGATTTATGGACATCTAATAATCAACGGAAGAGAGCTCACTACTTTTCCTGATCGGTATTTCTCTGCTTGAAAACTGAGCAAGGCTTATCCTTCTGTGCATTTTGGGGGGCAGTGTCAAGGCGTGGTTTCGCATCATGGTAATGGTGCCTCCTGGGACCCTACTGTTGGGCTTACCAGAGGAGTAACAGGTACCTGTCCGTCATCCTGGGTCCCTCCTGTTCTCCCAGAGCCGCATCCAGTCCGTCCCCGCGCGTTCTGCTCTTGCCGTCCATGCAGTCCCTCTCACTTGTCTGCCGATGCCAGGGTCACTCTCAAGTGCACCCACACGTAGCTTTGGCTCCAGCTCCTACAGAGCCTTCTGATACCTGTGTCCGTCTCCATTCCTGCTCCCCTCCACTTCACTCTCCACACGGTAAAAAAAAGAAATCTTGTAACGTAGATTATACTTAAACCCTTACAGTGTCTTACTATTAGAGGAAACTGTAAGCTCCATACTGTAGCTTTTTTTTTTTTTTTTTTTTAAAGATTTTATTTATTTGACAGCGAGAAACACAGCCAGAGAGGGAACACAAGCAGGGGGAGTGAGAGAGGGAGAAGCAGGCTTCCCGCCGAGCAGGGAGCCCAATGTGGGGCTCGATCCCAGGTCTCCAGGATCATGACCTGAGCCGAAGGCAGTCGCCTAACCAACTGAGCCACCCAGGCGCCCCCATACTGTAGCTTTTAAGAGGGACCTGGTCCCAGAGGCGCTTAGGTGGCTCAGTTGGTTAAACATCTGATTCTTGGGGCGCCTGGGTGGCTCAGTTGGTTCAGCGACTGCCTTCGGCTCAGGTCATGATCCCGGAGACCCGAGGATCTGGTCCCACATCGGGCTCCCTGCTCGGCGGGAAGCCTGCTTCTCCCTCTCTCACTCCCCCTGCTTGTGTTCCCTCTCTCACTGTGTTTCTCTCTGTCAAATGAATAAATAAAATCTTTAAAAAAAAAAAAACAAAACATCTGACTCTTGATTTCAGCTCAGGTCATGCTCTCAGGGTCCAGGGATCGAGCCCCTCATCAGGCTCCACACACAGTGCAGAGTCTGCTTCAGGATTCTCTCTCTGCCCCCTCCCAAACAAACAAATAATAAATAAATCGATCAATCAATCTTTTTTTTTTTTTAAAGATTTTATGTATTTGACAGAGAGAAACACAGCCAGAGAGGGAACACAAGCAGGGGGAGTGAGAGAGGGAGAAGCAGGCTTCCCGCTGAGCAGGGAGCCCGATGTGGGGCTCGATCCCGTGTCTCCGGGATCATGACCTGAGCCGAAGGCAGTCACTTAACCAACTGAGCCACCCAGGCGCCCCAATCAATCTTTAAAAGGAAAAAAAATGACCTGGTCCCTAACAACCACCCTTCCCCATCGTCCTTCTCTCTCTGTCCCCATCTCTCCCTTACCTGCTGTTTGATGTCTTACTGGTCTTCTGTCAGGCCCTAGAAGAGACTAAGGCCTTTCCCAGCAAGTATCCGTATGCTTATTATTCCTGCTGCCTAAAAAGCTGTTCTTCCTCTTCCCATGGTTGGTTTCTTATCCTTTAAGGATGAGCTTAATGACAATATCTACTTAAATGTCATTTTCTTTAAAATTGTTTTCCTGATTGTCGCACCAAAGAGGATCCCTCCCTTTACTCTATATCACAGCACCCCATTCATTTCTTTGTATAATCCATAGTGACTCTGTTTCCTCTGTGGTTATCTCTCTCCCTCATTAGATTATAACATCCACGTGCAGGATCATTTGTCTCCCTTATTCTCCTTTGATTTCCTAATACCTGGGTACATAATAGAAGTTTAGCAAATATGTGTACCAGTGAAAGTAAAGGAGGAGAAATCAGGATGACCTATTGAATTGGAGGTGACAGGCAGCTTCCTTATGGAGTAGATGTAGACCCTGTGCATTAGTGTTCTCTTCAAGCTATGACTCTCTTGACCCTCATGACTATGGGACTCCTCTGGGTTACGATCATCGAATCCCCTTTTTCTCCCTAGAGGGCCCAGCTCCAGCAGTACATTTAAAGGGCGAGCATAGACGACACGTTCTGCTATAAAGAATTAGTTTGCTTTAATTATTCTGTACTGGGTGGATGGAGAATGGTTTAACTCCAACGTGAAGCTCCAAGGCTTAGTTCTCTTACCTTAATGAAGGTAAGAGTAAGTTCCACATTCTCTGGGATTACTGCCAAGATTCATCTGAACGAACGTTTGGTTGTTACAGTGATGTCATAGCACTGGTAGCTGAGTCTCCACAGATTTAGCTATTTCCTAGAACCCGATAATGATAAATACACCTAGAAAGTAAGTCATTTAAAAGACCCATTTAAAGGAAAACATGACCCTTTGGTCTTACTGGTTTTGTCCTGGCTGGGATCTACCTTTTGTCTTCGAATGAAGCTCTAACTATCCAAGGGGATGAAAGTGGCAGTTCATTCCAAGGAAGATAGGAGGAATAACAGGCCAATATGTCTCTCACATGTCTGGCACAAATAGAGGTTAAGAGGTCCAGAATAGAAATCCCTTAATTTAAATAAAGATTTTGTCTCCACATCCCCATTTTAATGTCCCACTAATTTGTACTCAGTGGTCTGCAAAGTGAGTAAATAATGGAACAACTATCCAAGTATAGTGGGTCTTTTTCCCTGTGCAACAGGGTTTAAAATCAGGCTGTTGGAAGACAGATTTTTTTTTCCCCCTTGGAAGTGCTATTTTGTTGTTCAATTAATATTTTATGATTAGGATAAGGTAGTGAGCCAGTCAGTTATTCTGAACAGCTCATTTCCAGTATCACATAAGTAAAGAGCATGATGAGTTAGGCAGACCTGGGTTCATCTCTGTCTTTGCTGTATTAGTTACGTGAATAAAGTAGTTTTATAAATAAAATAATAATGCATCTTACCACTGGAAAGAGTCAGAATCAGTAAACAGAAAATCATGTTTATTCTTAAATGTTTAAGGAAATCAGATTTCTTTATCTCATTAGAGAAGTGCGTTTCAAATAAAATTTTACTTTTCATACTTACCAAAATGTATATTGTACCCTTAAATTTATAGTCAGTTGATTTTTAATGAGAGTTGAATGAGGAAAGCGTGATATTTTCAGTAGGTGATTCTGTGATAACTGGATATACACATACAAAAGGTTGAAGTTGGACCCTTGCCTCACACCATATAAAAAACTAACTCAAGGGGCACCTGGGGGGCTCAGTTGGTTGAGCGACTGCTTTTGGCTCGGGTCATGATCCTGGAGAACCAGGATCGCGCCCCACATCGGGCTTCTTGCTCGGTGGGAGGCCTGCCTCTCCCTCTCTCGGTCCCTCTGAGTTCCCTTTCTAGCTGTGTTTCTCTCTGTCAAATAAGTAAATAAAATATTTTTTAAAAAAATTAACTCAAGATGGATCACCAACCTAAACGTAACAGCTATGACCATAAAACTCTTGAAGAAAACAGAGGAGGAAATCATCATGACCTTGGATTGGGCAATAATTTCTTAGCTGTAACACCAAAATCCTGTACAACAAAAGAAAAAGACACAAATTGAACTTGGTCAATATTTAAAACTTTCGTGCTTCAAAAAACACCGTCAAGAAAATGAAAAAACAGTGTACAGAATGGGGGAAATATTTGCAAATTATGTATCAAGAGACTGGTATCCAAAAACCCAGACATATAAGGAACCGTGGAGATTCAATATTAAAAAGACAAACAGGGCGCCTGGGTGGCTCAGTAGATTAAAGCCTCTGCCTTCGGCTCAGGTCAGGATCTCAGGGTCCTGGGATCGAGGCCCGCATCGGGTTCTCTGCTCAGCGGGGAACCTGCTTCCTCCTCTCTCTGCCTGCCCCTCTGCCTGCTTGTGATCTCTCTTTCTGTGTCAAATAAATAAATAAAATCTTAAAAAAAAAAAAAAAAACTTACACAGGAAAAAACAAAAGAACTTACACAGAAATGTTCCTAGCAGCAATATTCATAATAGCCAACAGGTGGAAGCAACCCAGGTTTCCCACAGTGGCGACAAGGATTAACAGAACGTGGCGTGTTCATACAATGAGATGTTCTTGGCAATAACAAGAAGTTTGGTACTAGGGGCGCCTGGGTGGCTCAGTCGTTAAGCGCCTGCCTTTGGCTCAGGTCATGATTTCAGAGTTCTGGGATCGTGTCCCACATCAGGCTCCCTGCTCTCTGCTTGGCGGGAAGCCCACTTTTCCCTCTTACTCCCCCTCCTTTTGTTCCCTCTCTGGATATGTTTTTCTCTGTCAAATAAATAAATAAAATCTTTTTAAAAATAAAAAAAATTTATACTAGTGTAATAAAACTGAAGTAAGTAGAAATAAGTTTATCCAAAAGTGGGCAAGAACTTTATACTGAAAACTAAAACATTGATCAAGGACATTAAAGAAGACTTAAGTAAATGGAGAAATAGGCCACATTTAGCAATGGGGAGCCTCAGTTGTTATATTCATGCAATGTAGATTGTTACCAGCAGGCTTTTCTGTAAAAATTGATAACCCGATTTTTCTGAAATTTATGTGGAGAGGCAAGGAACCTGGAATGTTTGAAGTGATCTTTAAAAAAAATTTTTC